>PVJX010013419.1:0-47514 GCA_004027295.1 Dolichotis patagonum | reverse complement strand
AAGAAGAAAAAGCTATTTCCTCAGATGTAAGTCATACAAATTTAAGGGCATGTAAGAGTAAATCACACCTGTGTCACAAAACCAATGGTGGGAGTGGGGATGCTGGCTTAAGGATGGGAAAGGGGACTGGGAAGAAAGAAGGTACATACAGTGTTATGGTTTGTGTCCAGATGTCCCCCTCAAAGCCTCATGTGGTCATAAGGTTTTTTTGTAGGTGGCTGAATCTAGAGCATGACTGATTCACAGTGCAGTGCTGGGATTAAGGGTGCTGAAATTAAGGGTAGGTGGTTGCTGGATCAGTTCACTGACTGCAGTGACACCGTGGTAATCTTGGTAGACTAGATAAAATATAAGGGACTGAAAGAGGCTTCTCTCACTCTCTCTTGTTGCTTTTGCTGTCTTCTGCCACCATAAACTGTTGCACCTCCGCCATATGCCACCCTGCCTTGAGGCTTATGGACTGACATCTCTACAAACTGTGAGCTAAATGAACTTTTTCCCCTTTACCTTTGGGTGTTAGGTAACTAAAACACACAGTAAGCAAGAATGACCCAGACCTGAGTGTAATCTTTCTTGGTCATCCTTGGACTCAGCAGCACTGAATACCCTAAAATATATCTACATAATTTAGAAACCACAAAGATCCACCTCTACTGCTAGAACTCCCTGGTTCACTTTTGTCTACATTTGACAGTTCTGTCACTCTGTCCTCACCAAGCAGATTTACTGGACATCATATGGTTCTGTGGAACATGTGGGCACTCAGTAGGAAATACCAGAACCACTACAAAAATATAACTTTTCAAGCTCAGCATGCTAGAAGAAAGAGTCTGCTATATACTGAGAATGAAATCCACAGAAACATTATTAAGGGCACTAGGTCAGGCTGCTATTTCTGTGAAAAAAGCTGTGTGTAAAAGTTGTGAACTTCTGTGTACTCTGCAATGACTGCTCTATTACTTCCAAAATACACGCCATGATTTGTATAATTCAAAATGTTTTCCTGGTAACCAATCTTAATCTTCCCTACTACATCCCAACTATAATGTATCCATGAACCATTTCTTCTAGTAAAGTATAATCCAAAACAAAGAGGACAAAAATAGCTAGAGATTCACTTTCCAGAGGTTTATTTAATTATCCCACAACTGTCCCTTTAAAACAATTCTACATTTAAGGAACTGTTTCTCCAAAGTCCCAAGGTCAACTGAATTTTATTTCCATTCTCTAAGAGCTGGTCTGCTGATCTGAAGTCACTGTGATTGAGCATGACTGCCCTGGAACTTAGCTCCAGTACTAACTGCCAGTGGCACCTGGGTGGCCTGAAAAAAATGATTACACTATCATCTTTGGGGGAGAGATGACAAGATGAAGACAATCTGTTATTTTGTAAGGTTACATGGCATTTTTATTTAACCACTTCAAAGCATTCTGTAAGACAGTAACTTAGTCATCCTTTAGGGTAGTAAATTTACTTTAGCTTACATGAATAAACCCAAGAGCTAAAAAAGTGAAACAGGACCCAGCACACCTGTAATTCCAGCACGTTGAGAGGCTGGGGCAGCCAGGTACCAACTTAAGAGCACAGCTTGGGCAACTCAGTAAGACCTTGTTTAAAAGGGGGGGGGAGGGGCTGGGGATGTATGTACCTGTGCGCAAAGGCCCTAGTTTCAATCCCTAGTACCCCCTCGAAAGAAAAAAAGAGGACTTTATCACTTTCTTTTTGCGGGGGAGGGTACCAGGGATCAAACTCCCGAACTTGCGCTTGCCAGGCAAATCCCCAGCAAGAGGACTTTATCACTTTCATGTTTAAAAGTTAAAATTTAAAAAATGAACACAATGCATTTTTCAATAATAAAACTGCTTTAAATTGCAATCTGTAGGGCACTATGAAAATTTACCTAGATGGGAGATGTTTTAGAATTCATAGCTAAAGACAGTGAAAGCAAACAGGCATGTCCCACAAATTCATAAACAGTGTGTTCCTCAGGGGAAGCATCTCAAGAGTTTCTTTCATGACATCACCTCATACCCTAGACAGGAAGCCTCTTTTAGGACCAGACAGGGGTACAGAGTGCATTAACTCAGTGCACAGCTCAGCGCACTGCACTGAAGGTGCAGGAACTCTATCATTAGGAGGATCTCAAATATTACAAACTATTCCTGGAGACTCCTACACGAGACACTGAGGAACTGCGAGTAAGTAAACCCAGTGATGGCAAAAGAATTTTTTTTAGCAAACCCACTGTTGAAAAGGAGAAGTTTCAGAAGTCTTCAGAGGACCTCATTAGGGATTATATTAGCTAGTCAGTTAATAAAAGCTAACCTAATTTCAAGGAATTAGAGTATTAATACAAATGATATGAAGGCATTTAAACTTTAGAAAAGCATAGTTTTTGTTCAATTTTGGATTAAAAAGTAAATTAAAAAAAAACTTAGGATTCATGCAAAAATCTTGACAAAAATTTCTTCAAGGTAACTATGACAAAGCCTGGGGTGACAGGGAGGCTAACTTCTGCAATGTTCTGCGGTGCTGGCATTCAGCCCAAGACCTGGCACGTGATAGTGAGTGCTCAGTACTAAGCTACGCCCTAGCCCTGGGCTGATTTTAGATAAATGGCACAGAAACAGGAATCTGAAAACTGAGATTAATGGTCTGTAGGACTGCATGAAACGTGGGCTTTTGCCTACACGAAATGTCTGACTTTTGTGTGCCCGCTATGCAGAGATAGACACTACCGTGAATATTCTGACTTTAGAACTTACTCCTGGCCACGCCATTACGGGGAGACTGGCAAAAGGAAAATCCTGGCCTTGGCTCTACTACTTTTGGCAGACTTGTATTACCTTTGAGGAGGCTGCACATAGGAAGCATAGTATCCCAACAAGTTCAAACATTTACGTATCTCTTCTGACTAAAGTTCTACTACTGTCTCTAAAGGACACAGAAGGTACCCTACATTAAGGAAAAGGAGTCAGAATTACTTATTTGGTCTAGAAAGAGCAGAGTGATGCTAGGGGTATCCCATTACCCTTTACAACTGTAGGGGCCACAAGTAAGGCAGTCCCAGTGCCTCTCTTTAAACAGAGTGAGTTACCTTCACATTCCATCCCTCCCTCTAAGTCACAGTGGTTTCCAGCAATACAAAACAGTAACAGGCCTATACATCCTGTGTTACCACAAAATTCTGTGTCAGTAACAGGTCCGAATAATATCCATGCCACAACAACTTTATAAATGTAGGATGGACCAATCAACAAGTACAGTATGAGTCATATCCAGATGATGGACAATTACTCTTCAATTCTAGGGAATAACAGAACATATTACAGAATGAAGACCTTCGATAAAAATTATAAGGAATATATCTACAGTAATAAAATTTCAGAAACTATTTCCCAAAAATATGGAGATATATGCGTAACCTTTGCACACGGAGGTGAAATACTGTTCGCTGACAAGGGAATACACAAGACTCATCATTTCATCACCTATGCGATTCCACAGTACACTGCTTTGCATATTCAAGTCCAAAGCAGAAACAATATTCATCCGTATGGTACATAACAACATTCAAGATTCCTTGTTATGCAGTATTTTACTTGCTTCTCAAGTCATCACCACATTATAGATGGAAAGAAAATGACTCTCTAAATATCTATTTCATGCATCTGGCCAATTCTCTTATTTAAACATTTGAGATTTAGAATGAGGCTCCTGATTGCATCATTCACAGTTTGTTCTCATTCCACCTTCCTCCTAGAGCAAAGGTACAATTTAATATTTACTTAAATAACCTTCATTTAACTGTGAATGCTGGAATCAGAATCCAATTCTGAAAGTATAAATAAGTTCCACAAATATTTCTTTGAAAAGAAAAATATGATTTACAATAAATTTATAATATCACCTGACAAAGAAAGTCCTCTATATGTATCTTATTATGTGATAGAACATATACAAAATAGTCTCTATGAAATTTTTATCAGAAGGGCAAAACATACTATTCACTACCTCTAGTTATTTTCACTACCTTCTAGTTTTTGTTTGTTTTGTTTTGTGTTTTGATATAGGGTCTTGCAACACCAACATTATATGAACACCAGCAGGTGCACTTACACCCACCTACCGGGCCAAACACTCAGCCTGGCCTCTTGATGCAATCAAGAAACAAAGTAAACGAGAGATGAATGGGGCTATAATGATGTAACACAGCACAGTGCTTTTAGTAAATTATTTTTAATAGAAGTATACTAGAAAATACTGATTGGTAGTAAATACATAATCCAGTAACAGCGATTTACTACCACTCTTAAGTAATATGTGCCACATGTAATTCAATGTATTATACTTTCATGACTGTCAGTGCAACTGAGTCGTGCATCACGTACCAACAGTTTCAATGTTGACTGAGTGGTTATTATGCAGTACATAATTATTTTTTAAATGCAACTGGCAAACATTAGTTTCTGTATTTCTGAAATACTATTCAGAGCCCTCCCACATTTAATTTAAATCTGACAACTTATGTACTGAGCTTGTCACTGCACACCTGGAAATATTTACTATTTTAACATGCAGGTATTTTCAAACTTGTCAACTATTTAATCATGCTAGTAAGAAAGTGACATATTGTGAAAAACTCAGTACTGAGAGAAATGAAAAAGAAACTGAATTCTTAGTTTGCCATGTCCCTGAACAGGTCACAATGTTCATATTTCAAGAGTATATAAGACTTTATGGTAAGCATGAGTCCCCATCTCATAGCTTTGAAGTCTTTCAAAGTTTTCAATCATCAGTTGGAATGGTTTATCCTGTTTTGTTTGACTGTATCATACTTGATGATATGAACAGCTGTTTTGAAGAAAACAAAACATTATAACAGCTATTGCTGATTTAATATCATCCTTCTTAGAAGTCCTACCATGCTTCTTTTGTTCTACTACCATTGGTTCTATCTATTACATTGTGTCTTATTGGAATTTGAATATGTGTGATAGTTTAAACAAAAATTTTTTTTATCAAAAATGAGATATTATAGTACCCATTGATCATTTTCTGTTATTCGGTTCAAAAAGCCCTGTAATTTTTTCACTGTATGCAAGGCTTTATACTATTGTATTATGTTTGATATTATTGTATTTGAAACTATGCTCAACTATAGCAGAGTAAGAGATATGGTGTTAGCTACTGTTGATGTCCAGTTGTCTTAATGTAAAGTACTGTGTTGCCTATGTTGTCCTGTTCTGATCTGCTCTGTACTGCCCTCTTTTGTTTTATTCTCTTTCAAATAAAAATAAAAAAAAAAAAACAATGTTCATATTTCATTTACTTCACTGTGCATAATTCCTCTGAGATAACTAGCTGGCACGGTACCCTGTGTACAGCAGACAGTAAGAAATGGCTGGACCATTATTGGAGCCTTGTTTTGAAGCTGGGTAAAGAAGACTCGGTATTTGGCTTCACAAGGCTCCAGGGTCCTCACGAGTAATATGAAGAGAGCGAGCTGTAGATCTACACAGTAGAGGCCGAGCCCTGAAGCGGATTTTGAAACACAGACTACCGAGCAGGAAGCTCACTGGGGAGTGCTCAGGGATGAGCGGTGTGGGGCA
Organism: Dolichotis patagonum; assembly: GCA_004027295.1. Classification (NCBI taxonomy): domain Eukaryota; kingdom Metazoa; phylum Chordata; class Mammalia; order Rodentia; family Caviidae; genus Dolichotis; species Dolichotis patagonum. The sequence continues at coordinate 41,901 of PVJX010013419.1, read as the reverse complement.
CAGCAGAACCACCTTGAACTGGTACTGGGCCTTAACAACCCCTCATCAAGCAGCCTTTAGATGTCGGTCGCCTTACATGACCGAGTTGGGCAGCTCTCTTCAGTGAAAATAAGGAGAAGTTAGCTATAAGCACTCAAGGCACCAGCACCCTTGGCAGCCTCAGCCCACTAGGGGGAATCTGATCAGGCAACCAAGTTCCATTACTACTACCAGGGTCCCTTCCACCCCTTTTTATTTTGAGACAATCTAAGTCACTAAGTTTCCTGTGCTGCGATCAAACTTGCAGTCATCCTGCCTCAGCCTCCCAGAGTGCTAGGATTGATTAGTTGTGTGCCATCACTAACTTTTAGGTACAAATACAAAGCATCATCGGTAACTTATGACAACATAATACATGCTAAGCTATGGTTCAAATGAGAAACGTCTCCCCAGAGGCTCATGTTTTCAGAGGTGAGGCTTTGGGAAGGTGGTAAGATCATGAGAGCACTAACCACATGGATGTACTAACTCACAGGTGTCCAGAGCAGAAATGCTGCTAGGAAGGGTGGAGTTACAAGGAAGTAGGGCACAGGGGGGCGTGACCTGAAAGGGAACATTCCAGTTCCCAGCTCTTTTCTCTCTGGCTCTTTTCCTTCACCTCTGCTTCCTGGCTGCCTTGAGGGAGCAGATTTCCTCCACCACTGTGTTTCTGCTTTGGAGCCAGCCACAGACTGAAACTTTTGAAATTGGAAGGCAAAATGAACCTTTTTCTCTTTAAGTTCTGCAAGTCAGGTATTTTGTCCCAGGTAACTAATACTCCATTTATATACCAACTACCAAGTTTAACAGGCAGAACTAGTCTGTGTGGATGGAGGCCAGAAGAGGGGTTATCTCTAAGGAGTACTGCTTGGGAGGAGACATCAGAGAAGCTTTTGGGTCCTGACAATAGTCTTTATCTCCATGTAGCTATCAATCTATTTATCTGTCTCCACTGTGCTGCACATGGGTTGTGTGCATCCTCACACATAAACATAGATATAGCTCTACCTGGTTTCCCTAAGATCTGCAAGATGGGGGGCTTCATAAAATGCTCTGTTAATACTTTAAAGGATAAACAAATACTTTGGTATCACAACATGTAAACTGTAAACTTTATCTGCTTATGAAGTTTATAGTTTTCTATTAGTGTGATTCTTGGACAATGTTTTTGAAATTCTGACAAACAAATTTATTCTATTTGTACTCAAAGCCACTTGAATACCCCAAAAATAAAAGACAAAAGGACAAACATGGATATCAAGTGGGCCTATGTAAACAAATAAACAAGATTGCAAACATGGACAAACACAAAACTGCCATCCAAAGTCAGAACTATAGTGAAGATTTGGGTAAATCACGTGGCTCCTGTAAAGCATATTCACGAAGAATAAGTATGCTGCTGCCACCTAGCAGGCCAAGCAGATTATAACCAATTTTAGCTCTGAAAGGTTACACACATCTTACAGAAAATACAGATGCCAAATTGCATTTTTTCAGATAATACCAAAATAAGCCTTATAGGCTATCAGCTAATTTGGATAACAGTTTAAAAATTCATGTATTGTATTTATATTCTAAAATAGCAATGAGAGCTCAAACAACAGTATCACTACTACTGGGAGCTTCAGAGGCTCCCTGGTATGAATGCCATGCCACTTTAAAAACAGACTTTTTTGTATGCGATTCAGGGCTGCAGGTTCCCACACACATTCTCTAGAAGGACAGGCAATACCTGCTTGTATCCTCCAGGCCTCCAAAACCTATCTGGAGGCTCAGTGCCCCGCACAGCAAGTAAGACAGAGACGTACAGAGAAGTACATGGTATGCTAGAAGGTTTGGGTAGAAGTCTGAAGAGCGTGCTTCCTCCTTTAATGAGGTCTGACTCTGATGCCAACAAGCCAGGGGTCCAGGTCTCTATATACCAGCAGGGAAATCTCCCACTTGCAATGTTTCTGGCCTTCTTGGAACAATATCTTACAATGCCTTAAGGTCAAAAAGTAGTGAGTGTGCCAGGGATATAGCTCATGGAGCAGTGCCTGCCTGGCAACCATGAGGCCCTCAGTTTGATTCCCTGTTCCCACACCCCAAAAAAGTAATGGGTACCTAGCTCAGTTATTATAGGTGCTAAAATGAAGGGGAGGGGATTGGGAAGCTATTGCATAATAGGTACCAAGTTTTAGTTTATAATGATGAAAAATTTCTGAAGATGACAATATTGATAGAGGCACAAAATGTACTCAACTGTACACCTAAAAGTGGTTGAAATGGAAAATTTTAAAAGGATAGTTTAGCCGGGGGTTTAGCTCAGCAGCGTACATGCCTGCTTGGCAAACGCAAGGTCGTTTGATCCCTGACACCAAAAATAAATAAATAAATAAATAAATAAATAAATAATTTACCATAAACTTTTTAAAATTTGAAGATATACTCTGCCAAATAGTGGATTACTTTTCTCTTAATTTTAATAATCTCTGGTGATGAAATTACTAAAAAAAGTCAATATAAATTATCTTACCTCAGCTACACAACAAATTGACCCCAATGCTTCCCCACGAAAACCATAGGTTCTCAAGTTTTCAAGATCTTCGTGACTGTTTATTTTGGAGGTATAGTATTTCACTGCCATCACAGGGGCATCCACAGCCTTGATACCTTCACCATTGTCTCGGACCTCAATTTTATCAAATCCATGGTTTTCCTACACAAAGTTAGAAGTGCTTTTAGTATACAAAAACAGTAAGCTATGATCACTTATAAAAAAGAAACACAAATGAACACTTTGGTCATTTATTTACCTTTTACAGGATAATAAAATGGAATTCAGAATTCAAATTCGTTTCACTCCGCTAATTCCTAGTCAAGATACAATGAGCAAGTTCCTGGTTTTCTCTGGACTTGGGTTCAAATAAGGAAGTCAATCTGATTTAAAGGGTTCTTTTTAATATTAATTCTTCTGACATACACACAAACATACATTCACTATATGTATGTATATATATATATATATGCACACATATATCCCCAAATAAAATAAAATAGCAACCTGTCACTAGCAAAACAGTGCCCCTTCTAACCACCAAAAGCACAGCAATCATTTCTAATTTTTAGCACTTTTTCCCTTGTTTTCATAAAACATTTTAAAATTCCAAGGAATGGTGGTACATGCCTATAATCCCAGAACTCTGGGAGATGAGGCAGGAGGAGCACTGATTTCAAGCCCAGCCTTGGCAACTTAGCAAATTAGAAAGACTCCTGTTTCAAAATTTTAAAACAAAGTTTACATATTTAGTGTAACTTTCTAAATTTCTTTCTGCAAATATCACCACACAGAAAAATTCTGGGAAAATACACCTAATTTGGCAACCTTAGGAAGTTTTTAATTTGAAAAATTAAGAAAACGACTCAACTTTTATCTTATACATCCTAATTCCAAAATATACATACACAATAACAAAATCTAAATTTCTATAATGATCACACTTTCTAGGAATATAATATTCTAACCATAAACTCTGTAGCCAACTGCTGACTCCAAAATGTTTTCAGTGTATAGCCACAGGTCCAGTTTCAAAGGAGAAAAATAATGTTCCTAGCATTATATTCACTTTGTATTATAAAACAGCAGCATCATATCTTTTTAATAAACTGGAATTATATAATACTGAATATATATATATATATATATATATATATATATATTTGTTTTTTAAGATAAATTATATACACAAAGCACTGGGAGGAGAACAGAGTTTGGTCCTTCAGCTCTTAATCTAAAATTAAGTTGACATGTGGAGAACAGTTTGCTTCATTTTATAGGAAAAAAAGTTAGAGAAATACAAATTTCACATTTAAATAAAAACTGCAGACATCTGAGTAAAATAACAGAAATCTTCCTGAATGTTTAAAACACTATTAACACATTTAATTATAACAACATCATTAGTATAGATAGCTATAACTGCACAAAATCACAATAAAACAGATCTCAGCACACAATGTAGCCCCGTCGAATTGTTTATTTATGTAGGCAGGAAATTAAACCCAAGATTTTACACCCACCTATATGCCCAGCCCTTTAAAATTTTTTTATTCTGCTCGACAAGGTCTCATTAAGTGGCCCAGACTGGACTTGAACTTTCGATTTCCTCTCTCAACCTCCCACAGTACAGGAATTACAGGCCTTTGCCACCAGGCCCATCTAGAATTGTCTATTCTAAAATTCTACAACACAGATACTGCTAAACATCAGAGGACTAAAATAAATATCAGAGGCTATATTTAATATATTTTTATGGCATTCTTAAGTTGGCTTGCTAACATTATTTTAAATTACTTATCTCCAGAGATGTTTAAGCATAAGACATACATTTTGGGCTGGGGATATAGCTCAGCAGCACAGCGCCTCCCTGGCAAGCACAAGTCCTGAGTTTGATTCCCAGTATCAAAAAAAGGCACATTTCAATGAAACAAAAGAACAAAAGTAACAACAAAATAAAGAACAAGATATTTGCCTAAGATTCAAGATATTTGCCTAAGTGAAGTCTCTCCAATACAATGATAAAATTCTTTTTAATTATCAACTGTACTCTAATCTGATTGAACTGATTATATGAAACATCTAAGAAAAAGTGACTGTCTTGGCATTTAACTTAATACACTTTTTCTCATGTTTATAAACCTTATAGCATATTACTTAAAAACACAATGCAGGTTTGATATGGTATAGAAGAGCAGCTCTAGAATTGTGTTCCCCAGCACAGCAGGTTCAGCATCAAGTAGAAACATGTTAGGAATGCAAATTCTCAAGTCTTACCTAGAATCTGAAGTTTAGGAGTGGAGCCTGCTAAATGTCTAACCTGTAAGTTAATCTGCTGCACTTAAACACTGTAAAAATCATCACCATACAGGAAACGTTTTGAAGTTATGCAAGTCCCAAAGACAAATTCTAATCTTAGCTGTACTACTTAACAATTAAGAGTTAAGAATTTTCCGAAAACTAATTATTTGCAAAATGCAGTTTTAGTAGTTAATATATAGTTTTTGTAAGAGACTTATTTTATAGCTACATCATAGAATCTAATCTGATACAAGGTTAGATTCTTATCCCACCAAAATACTATCAGCATTATTCCCTATGACATAATATCAGACATAGTGTAGACATCTGGTGATTTTTTGTTTCTGTGGTACTGGTGATTGAACCCAAGGCCTTCACACTGAACTGCAGCACCAATTTTTATTTTTATTATTATTATTATTATTTTTTTTTTTTTTTTTTTTTTTGAGGCAGGGCCTCAGTAAATTGCCCAGGCCGGGGTTGAACTTCTGATCCTCCTGCCTCTACCTCCTAGAGTGCTAGGATTATAGACACGTGCCACCATGATCAAAGTGATAATTAGGCTTTAGTAAATTCATCCTTCCATTCAATCAACAAATTTATCCACTTTCCTACCATGTATGAGGTACTAGCCAGGTATAAGAGATATACAAATAAAACACAAAGCCCACTCACTTCCATGAGCTTACAATTTGTAACAGTGGAAATGAACACACAAATTAAATGCAATAAATCACAGTGAGTGCTGCTGTGAGTCAGATTAACTCCATGAGTTAATACACAACACTTAAAAATTTGAAAACTATGAGTAGTTCTGAAACAAGGCTAGGGAGGAAAAAATAAAATGTGAAAAGGAACATATAAATGAAGTAACAAAAATAACTAAGAGCCAGTACTACAAAATACATTAAATTGATGTTTTAAGCAATAAAGTCCTAAAGTACCTTTTCTTTTTACAATGTCCTTTAGTGTAACCAAGCTGTCAATTCAGATTAAAATTTAATTTTAAGCTTTTCCTATTTACACAAAAGAATACTTTACTAGTACACAAAAAGAAAAGAATGCTAGTAGAAGAAAGAAGAAAACATCTGCCAGGCCCCTTTTTTGTTTTTGAGGTATTTGCCTTCTCAAAGACACATACCAGTTTCACATCTATGCTTGTGGCACCTGCGTCCAGGGAGTTTTCAACCAGCTCTTTTACAACACTGACCACAGAAGTGATTATCTGGGAACTTGAAAGGAGGCGAACTGTTGCTGCAGGCAATTGTTTCATTCTAGCTTTTAGCAGAGTATCTAAATGATAAAAATGCAATTTAAAAAAAGACCTGTTAGACATTTCTAATAGGTTGGACAACAATAATCATGATACAATAATAATAGTAATAATAGTAATAGGTCACATTTATTGAGCCTTACTTATGCCAGACTCTAGTTTAAGCATATACAATTTTAATTATCTCTTACCAGAACCCTTTGAAAGAGGTGCTACTATCATGTCTTTTATAATTATAAGAGTACTGAAGAAAACTAGTCCAAGGCCTTCCAGTTATCAAGACACAGAACTAAAATTTAAACACGGATAAGTCCTTTAACACTTTCTCTACTTTAATGTATGTAATGGTGCAAAAACTCCACAATAACATTAAAAAAACCAGTTTTTCTAATTTCTGCTGGGGTTTTTGTATGACTAAAACAACCTTCCACAGTCTGACTTTTCTACTAAACTTCAACCTGGTATTTCCAACTGTCTGCTGAGGTCATGAGCTCAAATTCAAGGTATCCTAATCACAACAATCCATTTATTCAAAATGTAATCTGACCAACTCTTAAATCCCATCAATTCTTTCTTTGGGGTCTTGCACATTTAGTTTTTTCCTTTTTCTTGGCGGAAGGGGTACTGAGGATAAAACCCAGGAGTTTGGGCACACACTGTGTCACTGAGCTACATACCCAGCTCTAGGTCTTCCTTTTTAATCACCCCTCTGGCACTAGTTCAAGCTACCAACACTACAAAATTTTCTAATTAGCCTCCATGACTCTGGACCACTGGTCAACATGCCTGTTAGTTAAAATGATGTCAATTTACCAATTAAATGCACTTTATATATGGGATATATATATAGGATTCAATCCTCTAAAACATGAAAAGGAAATACTACAAAGAAGTTGTAATTATTCTTATGATGATCATTTAAGATGTATGAAAGAAATATAAAAGTTGTCAGAATACACACAGAGTTGCTTGTGTCAACCTATCAATACAAATAAATAAAACCGGGAAGTTACCAAGGAAAAGTCTTAATGCTCCATAAAAACCACAAGCTTGCATAGAGACCACTGCAATGTCACACAAAAAGTCCTCACCAAGACATTTGCACAACAACCCTCTCTTCAACCTTGCCCTAACACTAGTTATTATTCATTGTCACCATGGATTATTGTTTTAAAATATTTTATGTAATCCTCAATTTTGCCTTTAAAAACTTCGCCTTTCCTTAACTTCTGTGAACATACCCAGTTTACTCTAGCATGTGTATCCCCACTGCAATGCTCTGCAGTCCCCGTTACAATGCTATTCCCAGATAAATACAATTTTGGGAGGAGTCACTCTCGTTTTGTTTTCTTCAGTCAACAGAGGTTTTAAAAAAAATTTGAGTGACTTGTCCAAGTACTTCTAAATTAGAAATTTTATCTTGAATCCATTCCTTAAATGTTGATCCAAGTATGCCCTGATGTAAATTCATAATAGATTATTAAGTAGATCACTGAAGGCACATAAATACTGGAATGATGGAGACAAATGTGTTCTAACATGATTTCTTATAAACAAAACATTGGGTTGGGAGGTGCCTCAGTGGTAGAATGTTCCCCAGCACCATGAAAAACACATTATACACAAACATTTAGCTAATGAATGACACTGCGTTAACACTGAAAAAGGAGAAGAACCCCCGTGCTATGTCATGAATGTAATGGATGATCTGCCTGGCTGGCAAAGACCTACTGTGCTGCCACCTTGGGATGTGGCCAGTCTTGTGAATTAACAACAGTTTCACTGGCACGTCATTAGTTTCACATGTTTTAAAGAGTCACACTATCTTTTTAAATCACTGAGCTCTTTTGAAATCAGGCCTCTAGAATTACTGTTAATCTAAACTAGTTAGATCTCGGCATGTGAGAGTCATTGCCCTCTATATTACTCTTCTTAAAACATCATTCTAATCACATGGCTCCCCAAAGTTAAAAAGATAAAGCTCAAATCTGTGTGCTGGTGTTTGAGGTCCTTAATATCCGATCCAATATGAAAATATAAATCTCTCTGCTAGTAATTATTATAACCATAAAACCCTATGACCAAGGAATCAAAAAACAAAACAAAAATCTCATATGAAAATTCCACATTTAAAACATTCAGGAAGGAGGCTCTGCATGTACTATAATTCCTAATTTCAGAAAAAAAAATTTAGGAAAATAAACACTAGCTTGACAACATGCAATTCCTAAAAAGTTAAGAGTTTCTTGCACCAAAAAATGGGGAGACAACCCTACCACTTCCATAATTTAACATGACTAGTTACAATGCTTATATGATAATATGATCCTGTGAGATATAGTTCCAAATAAAATACCAGTGCAAAAACAAAAAACCAGTGTAGGGGGTGGGAAACCCAGGAAGGCCAGTTTAGGATCTTTCTCAAGCAACATAAACAGACTCATGTAAACAGTAACTGAGCAAGAAATGGAGCATAGATATTACAGCACACAAAAGTTTAAGGGATGCATTTCTCGAAAGAGACAATATACTGGCTTTTAAGGGTCTTAATCACAATTTATTATATAACCATATTTTGCTATACACAAGGCAAAGCTGATTGACATTCAAACATACTAGGACCATCGCAAAGGCACCTTCACTCTTCTGAAGTTTCAGACTGGAGTCTCAGGTCTTAAGGGTATAAGCTCCTGTACTGTGTAAGTTCACAGTCACTAGGCCACATGTAGCTATTGAGCCCTTAAAACGTGGCTAGTACAAACTGAGATGTATAAATACACATTAGATTTCAAACTCAGCATAAAATAAAATCCAATTCAATTTTACATGATTATACAATAAAGTGCTGCATTACATATATTAAGCTACACTGCTGTTTTATATCTAGGTGTACTCCTCAAATTCTCTTGAGCTCACAGGTGGGACTTTGAGGAGATGAAGCAACCACAGGGCTATGAAACCCATCCTGGACACTGATATAGTTATAGCTCAATGTGATGTTGACAGGTAAAGCCTGGCTGGAGGAGGCAGGTCCCTGGGGGAGTGGCCTGGATGGATCTATCTCCCTCTTTTCCCCTCTGCTTCTGACTGCTAGGCCATAAGCCATTTCTCCTGTGATGCAGCCCTGTGGTGTAGCCAGCTGTTTACGGACTGCATCTCTACAAACTGTGAGCCAAAATAAACCTTACTTGCTTTAACTTGCAAGTGTCAAGTGCTGCGTCTCAGTGATAACAAACTAAGACATAGATAATACATATTAAAATTAAATGCATTTCTTTGTTAATGTGACTATTAGAAAATTTCATATGATGTGGCTTATGTCAGTTAGACTGGAGAGCTAGACAGAATATTTGTTAAAAAGGCTCACTGTGAAATTAACTACTTTGGTTTTAACCTAGATATCAGATTAACTATACAACACCAAGGAAATTAAAACTCTAAAACACAATCACCTAATTATAAAATGGGGAAATATTATCATATGGTGCTAGTTAGGAATAAGGTAATATATATAAAAAACATATAGTAGTTAGCATAAAAATGCTAAAAGACCCCAGACTTAACTGACTTCAACCAAATTCCTAAATGAACAACCCACCTACCTCCATCCTGTACCCCTAAAGGGGCTAACCCATCAGGCTTGGGTTTAAGTTCAGTATTCTACGTTAGTTTGAAAAATCCAATAATCTAAGGAAAACACTGATTAACAGTTACAAGTTAAAATTTAGTCTTAACTCAATCTTCACCTGTTCTGGACAGTCTACCTACTCTTATCACCTCTGACTCAGTTATTCCAACACTTATTCTAAAATTGTATTTTTCTATATTTTTAAATCCCTAATGTTATCCCACTCTTCCTCAATCTTTGTTTACTAAGATTGTGGCAACTCATAACACGAACTCTTTCACACCTTGTCTACCGCATCCCACTGTGTCCTTTGGTTTCATCTGACGTCTGCATCTCTATCCATATTCTTACTCCTTTGGGACCAGATCAATGTCTCTTCTCTCCTAATTAAGTGCAATGAATGTTTATGTCCCCCTAAAAATCATAGTGGAATCCTGAACCCACAAAGTCAAAGAATTAGGAGGTGGGGCCTTGGTCATAAGGGTAAAGCCTTCATGACTGGGATCAGTTCCCTTCTTAATAGATCCAGAGAGCTGCCTTCTCCCCTTCTATCACACAAGGACACAAGGAGACAGTGCTATCTACGAGTCACCAAACAGGTCTTTGTCAGATTCGAAGTCCACTTTAATGTTATTCTAGCTGCTGGACCTGTGAGATATGTTTCTGTTGTTTATGGGCTACCTAGCACATATCTTGTTATAACAGCCTTAAATGGTTAAGGTACTAACATTTTTGACCAACTACTGACACTTCCACTTAATTGCATTCTCCACAAGCATTTTGGCACTGAAAGCAAAAATTTAAACTGTCCCTCAACTCTATTATGCCAGCAATTATCTTCTCTTTTCTGTTGGTGTTTTATGTACCACCAGGGATTAGACACAGGACCTTTGTACTAAGCTACATTCTCAGTTCTTGTTTTTAGACATGGTTTCACCAAGATGCTGAGGCTTAAACTTGCACTCCTTTTGCCTCAGGCTCCCAAAGTGTTGGTATTACAAGCAAGTGCCACCATGGCCAGCTTCGCTTTTCTTATGAAGCCAAAGTTGAGTAGATGTCCCGTATTGTCATTAATTCCCTATCACTAACTTGTTTCTATAACCCTAGCAAAATGGCTACAACTTTAAGCATTGTTAGAATTTTATTCTCAAGTTCACTGATGATCTTTTGAGTCACTCAACCCTTTCAGAGGATTCATGCTCTTCGACCTACCTGAAACATGTGATGCTATTATCTATTTCTCAACAATATATCCATCCATACTCCCTTGACCACTTTGTAGTCTTTACTCTTTTCCCAGGAATGTAAGCATTTCCCAACCCTTCCTCTCTCCTTAGGCATCTTAAGACCCAAATCAAAATCTATATCCCTAAAAGTGATGTCTCTTTTCCCAAAGATAAGTATTTATAAATGATCAATGCCATTGCTACATAAGTATTTGTAAAACAAATATTTCCCTCATATGTTCCACTTAACTTTGCTGTCTCCCTTTACAGTATACTGTTGTGAAAGTTAAAAACTTCCATTCCTTTGTTAGAAATCTGTATGTATCTGTACTCCTTATTTCCTCTTAATGCAATGCTACGTATTTTGGATGCAATTCCAGTATTACCTGAAATACAACCACCCAATTGCAATGATCTTTCCCTCCCCTTAAACTTCTCAAGTGTTTCGCTTGCAGCATTCATGGAATGCTTACCACATACCATTCCTAAACTGTGTAACTTCAGAGAAATTATGTAGTATGTATCTCTAGACAGTGCAATCGCATTACTTCACTCATCTTGAGCACTTCATCAATACTAATAAAGGGTCACTAAAAATATTATCTGTATCTTTCTTGTGCCAATGTAAACATTAAAGCATGTCACCATTGCCTTAACTCCTTCCCTTCATATTCTAATTTTAAACTTGTTTCCATCACTCCCTCCAAGTAGGTTGGAGGCAACCTAAACTTAATGTTTCAAACTGATCTCAGAATCTTTCTTTGTCTTTTCCTCCTGTATTCCTTTTTTTTTTTTTTTTTGTACTGGGGATCGAACTCACAACCTCACGCTTGGCAGGCAGGCACTTAGGCTGCTGAGCTAAATCCCTAGCCCTCCTCCTGTATTTCTTGATAATAAAAATGACATCTAAGGTGAAGACTTTGTATATCTTACTTCTTAATCCTCACAACACCCTTATATCATCATTCCCCTCTCACAAATGAGATTTAAGGTGTGATGACCTTTTCCAAGATCAGACAGTACTATATGGCAGATGTCTACTCTTGTGTTTGACTCCAAAGGTCATACTCCTGAACATTTTCCAAGCATTAAAAGAAAACCTTGACAACATCACAGAAACTGTCACACTCTATATTCTAGGACCCAGTCCTTTCTACCCTGCTTCTAAATACTTCTCAAACCAATTCTCTTAATTTCAGAATGGTCTCTGCTCAGTCTCCTAAAATTTCTCTTTTATAGCTAATTAACAGTTTTACTCTAATTTTAGCTACCTATAAGATAGTTAAAAATTTCACCATATTGCTACCTTAAAATTTTTATAAAGTTTCCAACTGCTATGTCAAGCCCAAACCCTTTAACAATTGGATCTCCACCTACCTTTCCAATTTCCTACCACTACGCCTTTTAGCTCACATCATTCCCCTCTCGGGTGACTTCGGACCTTCCATCCAGATTTTCAGTATCACCTCTTCAAAGACTTTCTTCCCTGTTACAATCTCCCGGCCATCCCCACACACACTTCACCTCCCTAACAGATTAGGAATCCCCATGCCTTGCACTCTTGCAGTACCTCTTCCTTATTTTTAACCCAAACTCACCACAGGTCATTCTCTTTTCCTTCCCTCCTATCTCAGAGTTCTTTGAGGACTGAGACTCTATATTAACCACATACAGCATCACTAGAATGTACCATTCTATTAAATGTGTACCAAATGACTCTTGAAAAGTAAAGGGCTGATGCCAGGCTTACAAGTTCACGACACAGAATATCTGAGAAATGTTGGGACAGTGATTCTTCCATTTTTGCTGAGAGGTTAAGTGGTACACTCCAGAGTATGCTAATGACCAGCAATGTCAATTAAGGACACCAGGTGTACCTAAAAAAAGAATTAGGGATCAGAGAACTCATAGATTTTTGTTTTAGGACAACACAAGCAATTTAAAGAGCAAGCTAAATGTAACCCAAAAGATATATAAGGTATTTACCATATCAAGCCAACGCTCTCTTAAGTCAACTTTTGAAATGTTTTGACAAGTTATTTCAGGAAAAAAAAAAACTTTATTAACTACCAAGGTAAAGGTAATACGATTTCAAAGATGATTCAAAAAAATCAAGTCTATTCCTCTCTATCCTCAAACAATATGAATCCTTGATATCCACGTGTTCTCAGGATGTGCTGGTGCCTGCACTCAGCGCGGGGATAATGTAGAATGACACCAGCAAAAACGGTGACTACAGGACCAGTTTATTGGTAACCCTTGTCGGAAAAGTCTAGCACATTACAATGGCAAGCGCACTCGCAAATCAAGTTACGGTTGTTGTGATTAAATGTTCTGCCCGGAAGACAACTTTAAGACTGGCGCCCAGAAGCGGCTGGGAAATGGGCTGCAACAAAAGCCCAACCAGTCCACTGCAGACGCGGGCTCCTCGGGCCGCGCGCCCCACCCTAGCCGCTCCGCCCGCTTTCCGCCGGGGAAGGCGCCCACCGCGGCCGCGGCCCGGGCCCAAGCAGACGGGAGTCGAGGAGGAGCGGGTCCCTGAAACCTAGGACAGCGTAAGAACAGACGCCTTTGAGCCACAAGACACTACCTTCCAGCTCGTGCGAGGCAGGTAATTACCATCCACCAGCGAGCAAGGAGCAGTCAGCATCCCACCCAGAACCCCCGGCTTCGCGCGACGCCACACTCGCCACAGTGCGCTTGTGCGAAGGGGCGGGCACTCGTCGCGCCCCATAGTCCCGCCCCTTGGGGAAGCGAGATTGACACGACTAATAGCCAATCCCCTGGGAGGGAGACCGGCCTGGACAGCTTCCGCCCGCAGTGCCCTGCTTGAGCAGGCCTAGAAGAAACGGTGCTTTAGCCGCCGGCGTATTTTGCGCGGCGCTAGCAGCCTGGAGTGAACGGCGGGTGAGTGGGTACGGGAGCCTCTGGGGTTGTGGGCTTCGAGGGGTCCGTACGGGCCGAGGAGAGAAGGGGAGGATGCAGTTGACCCCACGGCGCGCTGCCTGCCTGCGCTGCGGGCCAAATGACTCGGACGCTCACCGCCCCCTTGGGTTCTCGCCGTGGACCCGCGGGATGTTGAGCTGCAGCCCCTGAGGGGGAAGCGGGAATCGACAGTTAGGGCGCCGTGACGAGCGGGCTGGTTCCGGGGGCGGCGCCGACTCCCCCGAAGCGCTCTGAGAGTCTTTGTTCGCAGGTCTAGGGGAGACGCGGCACCTGCGGGGACGGGGTTTCTGCGTCGGGGTGACCTCACCACCGCGGCGGCTCTGCTCCGCCCCGCCCCAAAGGTGTAGATCTGTTTTCATTTCTTTTAAAAAATTTTTATTTTTATTGGTGTATGTTTGCAGGTACATAATGATTGCATTCATGGGAGAGGGGACACGTGGAACACGTCCTGATTCTTTTTATATCCTCTTCCCCGTCTCTCCTGAGATGTCAGTTTTAGACCTTTTTCCAGCCTTCTGTTTTCCATCTTGTGAAAAGTAACAAAAATATCTTGAGTGTGGATAATTCAGAGTATACTGTAACATTTAAATATTGTATGTAACAACGCTGGCTGTTATTGGAAGTATTTACTAATAGATGCGCCTAGGGGAGACTTGTGCTTTGTCTTTGTAACTTTGATCGTTGTAAACCTTGATGCCTATTCCAGAGAGCTTGGTGGGGGAGAGGACACTGTGCTCCGGAAACACTGGATAGGCCATGAGAAATTCCTCTCTCTCTCTTTCTCTCTCTTTGTGCTAATTCTGTAATAAAAAGGTTTATATGTTTTCAAATAGGAGCTGTTACAAATGTACTTTCGCCCTATTGAATCCCTTTCTTGGGATAATGGGTACTCTGAAGGACAGTTTGATTTTAAGTTTAAGGAATTCTTAAGCCCAAATAAGCATCATCACTGAGATGACTGAGAACAATTGCAGGCCCTTCCCTTGGTGTTCATCCTGAGCATAAAAGAGACATCCAGAAAACCTTAGGAAAAAGTAAAGTCAAGATTTAGAGGAGTTGACTCTAGAGAAATACTCAATAAAAGGTCACCACTTTAACCTAGTTGTGTCACAAAAGTAAGGCACAGATGTTATCCCTTGACTGTATAAATTTTGCACTTTGTCAAGGCATGTTCCTCCCAGATTCAATATTCAAAAACGGAGTGCTTTAAACTCTGACCACTGTGTACAGAACAGTACCTTAGCTGTGAGAATCTGACTACTCAATAAACTTATGGGTCATTTCTTTTTTTTTTTTTTAATATTTTGTTTCTAAGTTTAACTCTTGGCTTTGTTGTTGTAGTTGTTTTGTTTTGTTTTTGAGTCAGGATCTGACTCTAGTTCTGGCTAGCCTTAAACTCACAGTGTAGCCCAAGCTGACTTCAAACTCACAGCCATCCTCCTGTCCCTGCTGAGTGCTGAGATTTCAGGCAAGTGTCAAGATGTCTGGCTAACTCCTGACTTTTTTATTTTGTACTCATGATATAAAAAAAAGTCTGTTTTTCTCTTTTCAGTTTTTGTTTTTTCCTGAGCATTATTTCATTTAGTAAAACCAACGTGCTGAAAGATAAATGCTGACAATAAGTTTTGTTACCTTTCTGTAAATTCAAATAAATGTTAAGGATTCTTTACTCCCTACATCAGTATTTATAAATATCGTATTTTGGGGAGTGTGTCTGTTCTGTATCAGAATAACAGGGAAAATATAATTGTGGCTTTTTGTCATGTCAGAATTAGGGGTGTTTTGGTTTCCTGTTGTGTCAGTGTTGCTTCGTCTCCTTTCTTCCCCACAGAGCAAACATGAATGTTGGAGTTGCCCACAGTGAGGTGAATCCGAATACTCGGGTCATGAACAGCCGGGGGATGTGGCTGACCTATGCATTAGGAGTTGGCCTGCTCCATATTGTCTTACTCAGCATTCCTTTCTTCAGTGTTCCTGTTGCTTGGACCTTAACAAATATTATACATAATCTGGTAAGAATTTTAACTTTATTCTAACCACTTAAAAAATTAAAGTTCACTGGTTTCCAGCGGTTAAAGGGAAGAAGGAATGGGGAGTTCATGTTTAATGGGTTCAGAGATTCAATTTTACAAGATGAAAAGGTTCTGGAAATGAATGTGGTGTGGTGTTTCCATAAGACTGTGAATATATGCAATACATTATAAGCAAAAATGAGGCTTTGCAAGGCTTGGGGTGTTGTGTTTTGTTTGCAGCACTGGGACTCACACCCAGGGCTGCGTGCATGCCAGCCGAATGTCCTACAGGCCCAGCAACAGTGTTTCTTAATCACTTAGTGAGGTACAATTCATGTGCTATTAAATCTACCTATTTGAAATGTGTGCTTGATGAATGAAAAAAACATAATTCAGTAGTTCATGGTATATAAGAATGAATTTTGAAGAATTCTGATCTGGTATAGGGTTTTATTTTTTTTCTTTCATACTTGATTTTAATGTAGGGCCTTTAATATAAGTGAGACATTTTTCTTAAGTTGTTTGTGTAGACTCTAGAAAATAGTGAGTCAATTTAGTAAAAATTACAAGACACTGTAATTCCAGTTATTATAAGGAATTGACTAATCAGAATGCTTCAGAAGCACTTCTCTTTTTTTGGTCAACTGGAGTCTAATGAAAATAACTTGTTTTCAATCCTTAAACTTTCTAAATTGTTTAAAGTATACTCTCCTCTTTCAATACAGAAATTTTGAGCTTAATCATACTCCGCATCTTATATGATACCTTAGCTGCCCCTTTTATTTTTAATAGCAGCAGTTTTGAATACTGTGTATCATTGTTTTCAAAGTAGCTACTCATAGTACAAAACATAAACCAGCTGGGTGTGGTTACACATGTCTGTAAATCCCAGCACTCAGGAGGCAGAGGCAGGAGGATTGCTGCCTGAACTACAGAGGTAGACTGTCTCAAAAAACCAAAAAAAAAAAAAAAAAAAAAATTATAAACCATAACGATTCTTACAAAAAAGAAACAAACAGATAATAACAAATCTTTGTTTGCCACAGACTAAAATAAACTAGCAGTATAAATGAAGCCAGTAAACACATATATTGAAATAATTTTAAAACACTTAGCTGCTTCTTGGAAATTTTGCTATTAATTTGTTATCCAAACTGAGACTTTTATCTCAGGATAGAAATTTTGAGCATGATCATATTCAGCATCCTAAGGTGCCCTAGCTTCTCCTTGTTGACTGTCTCCTGTGTTATCTACAAAGTATGAGGTTTGATTAACTCTGCTGACCTTGTCTTGCATCCCTGGAAATTGCCTGTTACCAGAAAAAGTAAAAACAAAAGCCATTCACTCAACAATCCTAATAGTGACTTTTCTTGTTTTTAACAGCCAAGTAAAGTAGAATGAAACTGGGTGTGGTAGGTCAGATCTATAATCCCAACACTTAGAGGTTGAGGCTAGAAAATGTCTAACCACAGTCTGGGGCCATATAGCAACTTAGTGAGACCTCAAAAGAAAAAAAAAAGTTAAGCATCAGAGGTGAAAATCATTGTGAAGGCCTTGAGTCAATCCCCAGTAATGTGTTGCCGGCAGCTTGATGGGGGGGAGTATAGAATGAAAGGGGAAAACCAGCCAACAGAGTTTTAACTGAATCCACACCAAAAATTTAAAAAAAGAACTGAACAATAAGACAGACAAATGTAGGAGAAATAGATTTTTTACATAAATACTTTTCTTACAAAAGTCATAAGTGAATGTCCATTTAGTCCATTTTATGTGGTAGACTTTGATAAGGTAAACACTGTTGTGTGTGTTTTAAGAGACAAGGTCTTGCTAAATTTCCCAGGCTGACTTCAAACTACTAGGTTCAAGTGATCCTCCTGCCTCAGCTTCCTAAGTGACTCATGTTCATCTTGCCAGATCACCTTCCACCTCAAACTAAACAAATGTAAACAGAGCCCAGTCTATTCATGACATTTCCCCCACCCCTCAGTCACCTCTTTTGACTTTGCTCCTCATCTTACCTGAAGACACCGCTGTCTGCCCAGTAAGCAACCAGACAGCTAACTGTCAGTGGCACAGTGATTACTGTAATTTATCCTCCAAACGGAGGTGCTGTGAGAGTAAAGGGAGTAAGTGTTAATGACTACCGCTCCAAAAGGAAGGTGTAAACCAGGACCAAGCCTTCCAATGCCAACTAGGACAGTAATCACTCTTGTTTTTGGATAACTTCTCCTTTTCCTTGATAGTCCTTGTCCATTTGGTCAAAGCCCTTTGTGAACTACTTTACTATCAGCTTGATCCTCACACTCATTCTTTTCCTCAAGTAAATTATGCCAATACATCAAAGGCTCCAGAATACCCATTACTAATGGTGCAGAGGCAGGGAGGGACTCAGTCTTATCTCAGCCATCTGTAAACACAGGCGCTCTACCTGTGAAGAGAATCATCCTGCTGCCACTATTTTGATACTCTTTCCTGCTTCCTGCCCTGAGTGGGTGATTCCTACCTGCCCAGCCAAACTACTCAGGTATCACCTCCTCCAGGAATCTAAATTCTCTGAATTCTGTATATATTTCTTATAATTTTGTAATTAACAGTTCATCTTTTTTTAATATCTTTTCTGTTTCTCTCATGACCTACTTAAATGTTCGCTAAATAACTTTATTCTTCTCCCATGGCACATGTCTCAAATGCACTTTAGAAGCCATCCTTCATCTCCCTCCACTAGTTTTCAGGTTGATTGACCAAAACTGCAGCATAATATATGACCACAAACAAGCAACAGGCAATTGACATCATGTAGGAAAACAAACTTCTGATGTATTTATTAGCTCACTACACTAAAAACCTAACTTAATCAGCATAGATGTAGCAATTACATGACTCCAAATTTTAAGTCTGCTTTTAAGATCGCTTACACTAAACCAATTAAAAATGTGAAATACATGCTGAATGCTTTTAAACATAGAAAGGTAGACTTCATTGTTGAACTCAGAAAATTAATACTGCATTTGCCTTTCTGAACCACACAGTAGAAACCTATCAGGATTATTTTTATTCATTGCTACAGTTTAGTTTTTAATGCTTCACAAGATTTTTGTCTCCACTTTAAAAATGAATGTGAATTCTCATTATTTTGATATAATAAATATTTACTAGGGGCTGGCCATGAGATGCATACTTTTGTTTTCAAATTCATTTGCTGTTTGTAAAAGCATCACAAACCTCTTAATATAAAAATTATCAAAAGTGAACATATTGGAGTAGAACATACATGGTCAGAAAATATTTTTTTGTGGTGCTGGGGATTAAACCCAGTCCTCACACATGCTAGGTAAGCTCAAACACAGATTTTAATCTTGTTTGCTGAGAACAATAAATTTTTTGGATATTATAGTCTAAATACTAGTAAGTGCATGTGGTTTGGAAGAAATAGCAAAAGAATTTATCTTTTTTTTTAGACATATTCTAACACAGTTGTGATGTAATATAGAGGTTCTTAACTTGAAGTCATATACTCCTGAGAATTTGAAGATATACATGTTTTCATCCTTCTAAGCCCTGTAAAAATGGTTTATGCTCACTGCATAAACACTTCTTAGCTTAATGCTGTCTTCCAGCATATCTAATATTTGATCTGTACCAGTTCTTATTCCTGATATATTCAGACTAATGAGAAAACATTATGAAAAAAAAAACTGTATATATTGTGCTGTAATAAAGGTACTTACAGTGAAATTCTACACAAGTACATAAGCAGGTTAATTATTACTAATGAGGATTTTACTAAGGAGTTGTCATTTCAAGAGTAAGACAATTGACAAGGTAGTGTCAAGGCTTTGGCCTCAGCAATAAGAAACCTTTCCCCTGTATTTCCTGAGTATTCTTCATTGTACTTTTGATAGCAGTTTCTGCCCTACTGTTTAGTTGGTATGCATATTTTTTTTTTACCATCCCTTGGAAAACTGAATTTTTTTTCAAGGATGAGGACATGTCTTGTTTAATTTCCTGTATGCATACATGTTCTGTATTCTATGTATAATGTACATAAGCTACTCCTTAAAGTTTTTAGTTAGGCCCAATGGAATTTGAGTCTTCTAAAGTTTATGAGTTACTACAGCTAACCTACTTTTGGACTGTGTAATACATTAGCTAGTAAACAGACTGAGCGCTGAAAGAAAGAGCTCTCTTAACCCAGTGTAAAGTAAAACTGCAAATTACTAATTTTGTAAGTAATCACACAGGTAAGTGTTCAATAATATCACAAAATGACTTTTAGTAATGCTTTTTAGTTTGGTTTTTAAAACTAACATCAAAGAAACACAGTGGTGATTTTAAAAGTGAATTGAGTCAAAACATTATACCTATTGTATCAAACCTTCTGTGTTGCTTTGGAAGAAAACTACTGAGGTTCAAAGGCAGTTCTTACATTAAGTATTTCAAAACCATTTTCTCCAGTATAAAGATTTCACTTTTTTAATCAATTTATATATATCCAATTTTACAAATAGGCCAATGTGAAGAAAACATTAGCATTATATATTTAGAAAAAGGTAATCCTGTTTCCCAATAGGAAATGTGTTAGCCTAACTGTAAGAATGGGATGCTGCTCTGATGATACCTTTTATTTTCAATGTAGTGAGAAGAATTGAAAACAGTTACTTTTGGTTGACTTTATACTGATTTTTTACCAGGTAATATGTATATAGCTCAGAAACATTCATTTGCCACATAGAAACTGGCCACTAGTTTACTAGTATGGCCACTAGCCATAGCAGTACTAATCCATCACAAATAGCCTAGCCACATCGTTACTGCTTACTGGCAGGGACTAATTTTGCATTTGATGTTGATTTTATGCCCTGTTGCTTGTTTTCCAGGGGATGTATGTATTTTTACATGCAGTGAAAGGAACACCTTTTGAAACTCCTGACCAGGGTAAAGCAAGACTTCTGACTCATTGGGAACAACTGGACTACGGAGTGCAGTTTACGTCTTCACGGAAATTTTTCACAATTTCGCCAATAATTCTGTAAGTGGTAGAAATATTTAAGTATAAAGAGGATTGAATAATAGGAAGATTTTTCAGACTGAATTAGAATTGGAAACAGAATAGTTCATTAAAAATTTCTATCACTAAGTAGCCACCTCAGAATATAAGATACAGGCAAAATTTTTGACAAGTTGAAATAAACCAGTTTTCACTTCAGTCACACTGGGAGACATTACGTATTCATCAGTGTACCTAGACATTCTAGGATATGACGGTCAGATGTATTCCAGCTCCTGCCCTGACGTTTCCTATAAGGAAATGAAGTATATTCTGTGTTGTACTGTCAGATTAATACTCCCTCAGTGGTGAATTAGGTGATAGAAGAATTTTCTTGGCCATCCAGCCCTTTTAGATAGACTCCTTGGGAGAGAGTATAGTGGGGGAAAAAAGAGTTTAGCCTCTAAGTGTAAGACTTAAATCCTGAATCTGTCATTCAGCCAGTCTGGTTTGTTCATATATCAAATTTTATCTACTAATAGCTGACAATCTTGGTGTTATGAGAAACAAATGAGGTACTAGTTGTAAAGCATCTATTGTTATATCTGATATCTATATAACTTCATTACCTGATACTCAAGACTCCACAAAATAATTGCTGCTTCGTTTTCCTTTTATGTGCAAGTTTTCTTCCCATGCAGCTCCAGCCTGATGAGGCTCTTCTAAGCAGCTGTTTTGTTTTGAACACATTCCCGCTGGCTTGAACCACCAGTGTGACATGCATGACTGTCCCATCAGGCAGCTTGTACCAGTGGTGGTACAAACAGATTTAATCAGTTTTATTGCCTTTTTTTGACTAAGAAAATTTATAAAAAGTTGCTCAGGGGGATAGTCTTGCATGTGTACCCCTGGATGAAGCCACCTGGCAATGAGATGTAAGAACTATAGCTCCATCATGAATGTGTTAAGCAGCATTTCTTGACTGATTTGTGGGTGATTCTGTTTCTGTGCCTTTACCTCCACCCAAATTAAGGTATAAGTGACAAATTAAAAATTTTATATGTGCTTTTTTTTCTCTTAAGAGTTTAGAAGTACATATAGATTGCTTTGAATCCTTAATGGCTTGCACACAATAGGTACTTTTGACATATATCTTAATGAAGCCTGTACTATACCCCTTGTACATAATACTGTATCCATGATAGAATCAGTGCAGAAAAACTTTCTGTAGGTTTGGAATTCTTGAAGCTGCTAACGAGAGAGTAGGTTTTAAATAGATGTTTAAGTAAAAGCATTTTTAAGTGAAAGTAATCATCATTATCATCATTGTCAAATGATAGATTTCTCTTTATGGAAATTTTGAGTTTAGTACCATATAAAATTAACAAAAGAAAAACATCTGTATGGTCTAACAAAAATAAATGGAATAATGGTTATTTAGACAATTCTGAAGTTGGATTTTGGCTCTGTTGCTTTTATGGTATGTAAAATCTTGACATATACCTAACTTTTAATAAGAGCTATGATAACTAAGTACCTATGTTTAATCTTCCTATTTCTCAAAATATAATTTTTACCCATAGATATGATTTCATATATTCCAGTTAAGTTCCTCACATAACTGAGGAAATATCATTAAAGCCATCTGAATAGCACTGACCTTATTTTCTTTCCATTTATTTATTTATTTATTTATTTATTTGGTGTCAGGGATCAAACTCATGACCTCGCACTTGCCAGGCAGTTGCTTATGCAGCTGAGCTATATCCAGGGCTTAATGCGTGGGAGGGTAGTGTTCTACTTTACATCCCCAGCCCTGATTCTTTTCAAAGTGCTTTCATATTTGATTTTGATATGTTAACATGCAGTGTTTTCTCAAATTTTTTGATAAAGGAACAGAATCAAATCTCAAATGCATAAATTTGCTGAAGTCCTTGTAAACTATTTGGAGTCAGGAGCACAGATTAAACCCTAAATGTCTGTCTTCCAATACAGGGTTTTTTCTTGTATATGCCTGGCAAGTAAATGCTTTCACACTTACTCCCACCTGGATTTGGTTCCCTCAGAGAATAATTTTAAGATTTTTATTAAGAACTAGGTAATTTTCATATAATCTGCAGTTTTCATTAAAAGACAAAAAGGAGACATGGGCTACAGTATGGAAGGAGAAGCCATAGCAAGATTTA
This sequence comes from Dolichotis patagonum, assembly GCA_004027295.1. Classification (NCBI taxonomy): domain Eukaryota; kingdom Metazoa; phylum Chordata; class Mammalia; order Rodentia; family Caviidae; genus Dolichotis; species Dolichotis patagonum. Next base: position 18,788 of record PVJX010013419.1, on the reverse strand, counting down.
TTATTTCAAATCTCTACGATTATAGATCAAACCCATAATAATGATGCCAAATCAAGTGGACTTAGTGCAAACTACTGTCCTATTCTCCAGTGAATGAAGTATAAAAACAGTCTTCTAGTATATGAAAGCAGGGAGAAGAATTTAGCAGTTGAGAAATATGGCTTACTCTCTAGAATTTTCTGGGTATTTTTGAAGTAGGTGGAAGATGGTAGAATTTCTCAATCTAGACAATTCTGAAAATAATATATACAGTTCTTTGACTATAATGTTTTTAGTCATACTTGCAAGCATCCATTCTTTTCTAACCATACTACACAAGATACTTACTTCCCTTTTATGATGAGCTAATGACAGTAATTAGAGAAATAGTTATAATACTTTGCTTGTGTGCTTTAAAATTAAACAAATATATGAAAACTACCTTCTTAGACATGACCAAAGCATGATATATGTTTTCTATGTTAGAAAGTCTTTTAATAGGTGATATATCTGTACTCTCATTACCCTTGGATAACACTCTGGACACGATGGTTTATGGTCTTAAAGGTGATTTACACTTCTTCAATTCTTAAATTGATCTCTGCATACATGTGTTCAGTTATAACAAAGCAGTTAAAATTTTATAACAGTGTCTTTCAAGTTCCCAGTTAGACCTGTTGCAGACCTGTCCAACTGCAGTGTGGAATTGAGAGCACAAAGGGGTAACCAGGTGTTTGTTTCTTACAAAGATACTGAACTGTCCTAATGTACTAAAATCCTACTTTTCAAAGCTTTACACTAGTGGTCCTTAACTTTTTGGTGAGTCACAAAGCCCTTTGAGGATATGATAGATGTTTTGGATCCAGATCTTTTCTTCAGGAACACATACATAAGTACAAAACTATACCTGAATCTTAGAGGGGATATGAAAACTGTATGAAAGGCTTCTGCTTTAATGGAGGCTAAGTAGCAGAGCGTGCTGTCAAATCCATTTATCACAGTTACAGAAGTGCAAAATGTACACTTCCATTAAACAAATTTCTAAGTGCCAAATTAAATTAACTTGGGCCCAAACCAAAATTTTTTATTTCGGTGCTCAAAAATAGTTTACTGTTAGGCAGTTTGTGTTTAGTGACCTTTTTTGTACCTTTTAATTTTTAAAATTCTAGGTAATTTCATTTTTGGATGTTACATGTTTTCTTAATTTTTATTTCTACAGATACTTTCTGGCAAGTTTCTATACGAAGTATGATCCAACTCACTTCATCCTAAACACAGTTTCTCTCCTGAGTGTGCTTATTCCCAAAATGCCACAACTACATGGTGTTCGGATCTTTGGAATTAATAAGTATTGAAAGATTTGAAAACTGAACAAAAATTTTTACAGCTACTGAGTTTCCTGTAAGGAAGGAGTAGTTGGTAAACTGCACTGTTTCTGTGATAATGTGAAATGAGAGGTTTTTGCATTGGGGAACCAATTGCTGGTTTTTCATATGCTGTCTTGAAGTGCAGAATTCTAAAAGATGCCTCTGTTTAAAGCATCTGGTACATTTCTGAAGAGAGGCTTTGTTGGCAAGCTGGGCAGGCCCAGCTTATAAATTAATGGCAGTACAGTGAGGATGTAGTAGATAAATCCAAGGAAATATAAGATTTGTAAGAAAACAGGACCAACTTACAGTGAATGGGCATTATGTTGCAAAAAGACAATTTTAATCAGTCATAGTCTTAAAGAGGCTTACATGTGAATGAGAATCATCTCTGTACATGTTTGTTATAGATTGTTTCTATTACCATATGTGTTCCTCTTACATAAGAGGATTTATGCCCTCTTGTTTCTATAAGCCAGTTCCTACCTTACAAGTAAGATTTTTGGCTTTGCTGGCTAAATGTGTGTTGATAGATAAGGCCAGTTTTGCATACATTACATTATAGAGTTTGTGAAGGTCCTTTCATGGCTGGGGATGGAAGATACCAGGTATCTTGCAGACAGCCTCTGAGTCAGCATTCTAATTTTGGAACAAAGTGGGTTTTACTGCTTTGCTAGACACAAAGCTGCTAAGCCAATTAAGAAAATAATTTATTTCAAGCAGTTAAAGTATATGGTAGTTTTAAAAGGTCTGCTTATTAGGTTGAGCAATTTAATTGGTAAAGCCATCATTCTTTAGGAAAGGAAATATAAAATAACTATATAGCCACCTATGGTTGCAGAAAATGCTTCTCTAGCAATAGTACCAAAGGAAGTAATAGAGTTTTTTTTTAGCAAGTCTGCCGTAAAAGATGCATTTTTTTTTTATTCCTCCAGCTGTCAAGTTTCATAGTTTCTCATTAATATTTTGTCTTTAAATATGTGGGTCTTAGTGTAGATGTTACCAAATGGTAACTATTTCCAAAGCAATGACCATGTTAAATTTTTGTGACTTACGGAAGCTTCCTCTGGTCGTTAATATTAATTGCAAGAAATAACTATATACTACTTGGAAAAGTAAACACATCCAAAAAATAAAGTTCTGACATAGAAAGAGACTGAAAAATTCTATAACATTTATAAACAAAATTGAATGAAAAGAGTTGTGGGTCAAATTAAGTCAATTTGTGTCAATAAACTATTATGAATAGCAATCATTGTTTCCTATTCCAAAAGTATAGAGCTTAGAAATCAGTTGTATGATACAAAGTTGCCTTTGTACATTTGTCTTTTCCCATGTATTTTTAAATAATTGGTAATCTATACTTTAATAAAATTTTTCTTTGGTGTAAGATTATTTCAAAAGCCTTCCAGTTCAATCATCAAAACTATAATGACACTTTTCAAGTTTTTTTAAGAACTGAATTTGTAAAATTACAATAACTAAAAATATTCCTCTGTTTTACTTTGTGTGTTTGTTTTATTTTTAAATTGTATCTTGCTGTGTAGTCCTGGCTGGACTGCAACTTACTATGTAGCTCAGGTGGCCATGAGCTTACAATGTTGCTTCTCTAGCTTCCCAAGAGCATCCTACTTCATTTTAAAGTTTATCTCAAAAGGCTTATGTTTTCTGTACATACCTCAAGGATGGGAACTGACCCTTACATTTTCTACTTTCTGGTTTCAGTTTTAAAAATACTTAGTAGATTTGTGAGGACTCGCCCAAATGAGATATTAAAGACAGTTTGTATACAAGACAAGCCATTTCCTTCCCAAGAGATACTTAAATTATCATAAATGAGTAGACATATATATGTTACTTTGTGTAATGATGCTACGGGGAGGGGGGGAAATTAGGCAGATGACAGGCCTAGAAAGGCCTGCCTTTAAAGGTTTTCCCTGCGATGCTTTCTTGGGTGATAACTGTACACAGGCATTGCTGATACGAAGAAGCAAGCAGCACGAAGTTCCAGGGAAAGAATAGCTGGTACAGTTACTGAGGTTCCTGGACAGGAATGAGACATGTCTGAGGGAGGACAAGACAGTAGGACTAAGGAGAAATGAGCAAGGAGGAGGAGAATGGTAGCAAATAAGGCCAGGGAAAATTAAGAGCCAGACCATAAAAGGCTTCATGGGTCAAGATAATGAATAGGTTTTACTCTTGGCATGACAAAGACACTAGGGAGTTAAACAGAAGGCGAACGGGATCTGATTTGATTTTAAAGATCACTGGCTAATATTGGGAATAAAAGGAACAGAAAGTGGGAAGTATGCTTGGGAAGCTACTGCAGACGAGGAGGAGCTTGGAGTGAGGAAGCAGAAATGTTGGGTTTGGAATCTGCTGTGTAATACCGCTCGCAAGTCGCTGATGCACTGGAGGTGGATGGCAGGAGAGTGAAAGTGACTCCTGGGTTTTGGCCTTAGTATCTAGGTGAATAGTTGTGCTAAATATGGAAACTTGTCTGTTTCATAAATTTATGTAGTTTTTTAAAGGTATTTTTAAATCTATAATTACCTGGAATAAAAGCTAGTACCATATAATTGCTACTAACTTCATGTCAAGAGACAAAATGGTAATGTAAACAGTCATGAGCTTGGAAATCTCACTAATTAAGCATCCCTCAGTGGATCTTTCTTGCAGTGATATCTTACTAGTGTTTATAATTTTCTATTTCTCATTTCTGTGTTTATTTACTGGAATTATTCTGTAGGAAAGATCTGTTTCTCCTCTTACTACTTATTAATTTATTCAATCATTTATGGAACCATAAGTGTGTTATTCATTAATCATTATCATTAATCTGTTGCGAAACTGTCTTTCAGTGGGGACTATTGGGAGTTATTCCAGTTGGTTCCTGTGTCCTTTTTACTTGCCCCCTCTTTAGGTTTTTGGTGTTATTGTGGACATATTAAACTATACCAACCCTGGGGTTATCAAGACATCTTCTTAATATTTGTATGAATTAGCTTTATAGTGCTGTCTATCTATTAGAGTTAGGACAGCCCTTTGGAGACCATCTAATTCAACACCCTTTGTTAGCTGAAATCTTCATTAATCACTATCCCTGAATTTCCTCCTGTTTTAACACTAATAGAGAAGGATTTACAACCATAAGACAGCATATTACATTTGGTAATGGAATTTATTTGTTTTACATTGGACCCACTCCATATAACTCTGGTTATTTAAAGATAATGTTTAAACTGATATTAACAGCATTATTGTGGCCTTCATTTTTCTATTCAGTAGTGTTTCAGATTTTTTCCACATTCTAACAGTGCTCTAAATTCTAGTTTTTACTTCGTAACACTATAAAATAGATAAGATGTGCTACAGTACCACCCCCTTGTTAATGGATTTTTATTTTTTAATGCAGCCTCATACTGCTTTAGCTGTTTTGACAGTCACATATCACTGATTCCTTTTATGGTCACCAAAATCTTACATCTTCAACATGTGGAGCTGTTAACTTACGGTGTTCCTTTCATATACTTAATAATGGATTTATTAAACCGAAGGCTAGGACTCTTATTTCTTACAGAAGCTCATCCTAATAGATTTTAGCCTGTTGATTCACCTTGTGCAGCTAAAGTTAAATCTCGATTGTCATGTAACATGTCCCCCATATTAATATAAGAAACCAGTAAAAGTGGCTCAGGTTCTGTTCATGAAGCAAAATGCAGCATCCTGGTACAGACAATGCAGTTTGATGTCTTAAGAGGACAGAAAAGAGAGACCTGCAAAACAGTAACATGGCTTACACATGATGTACAAGATATGGACAGTTTGGCTCTCCTCCCCCAAAACAATTTTGGCATGTCACAGGTTTTTGTTTTACTCCTTAATTTCAATTTCGCTTCAGAATGATTCAGCAAATCATATGTTACATGTCCTAGGAAGACAGGCCTAGGTGAAATACCGAAAACATTTGGAATAGTTAGTGCCAGCTAGGGAATGGGGAAACAGAAGCGTATTCTCCATTTTGCCTAGTTTTGAGAAAAACCAGCTGGGCATGATGAGGCATACATTCTGATCCTGGGTACTCAGGAGACTGAGGCAGGAGAGTACCTGGGAAACGGTGAAACCCTATCTCAAAATTACAAGGACTGGGAATGTAGCTCAGTGGGAGTGCTTGCCTCACCTGCACAACGCCCCAAGTTTAATCCCCTATAATATATACCTTCCCCCCCAAAATTATGTCACAAATTTTTATTTTACTCCTTAATTTCAGTTGCACTTAAAAATGATTCAACAAATCATGTATTACATGTGTTTAAAATTTTCTATTTAACTACAAATGGATGCATAAGCATTGTAAACATCAAATTGAAAATACTATCGGGTATTTAGTATGCATACTGCTTCAACTCTTATTAGGTGATACTTCATCTCAAGTGGGTGTGGGGGTGTCACAGAAGTTGTGTACATTATTTTCAGTACTGTTTTCATAATCTATAGTTAGATAAAAAGATTTAGTAAAAACATTTGGATTTTTCAGTTAGCAAAGTAATGTAACTTACTCCATATCCTAACTCATTAGTCAAGCCTTTGATAAACAATAGTAATGACAGTGACTCAGCTACAGTTTTAAAGTTCCATTAACTTTAAATTTAGTAGATAAGCCAAGTTTATCACTGTGTTCTTGTACTCTACATTAAAGTATTTGTTTATAAAAACTATCTCAAATATAAGAACTGTAGTAAAGAAACCAAATCATATAGGCCTACTTAAACTTTAATATAAAGGATTTTTTTCTGATTTTTCCAATTGCACAACTATACATTTTTACTGCCAGTATCATTTTGAAAAACATTTTTTCAAATATTCTGAATATAGTGCAAAACAGGCAAAGTCACAAAGCAAGACAGTCATTCCTGTGTTACTTCTTTAACCTTGAAGAGAAACAGAACCCTGTGTTCCCAGGATGCTAGGGTGCCTCAAAACTTGTTTACTGCCTGCAGTTGTCAGTTTTACCAGCTCCACTATGAGATGCTGCCTAAGAGTAGAGATGGAAGATGACAGCTCTGGCCATCTTATCACTGAAGAAAACCCAAGGCAGCATTCCTGAGAGGGGTGTCAGAGAGGTTTGGAAAGAATTCTAGTCAAAGGCTTTGGGGGGCGGGGTATTCAAAGCGAGCTCCAAGAAGATGGCAGGCCAGCCTGCACTACAGAGTGAGACTGTCTCTAAATCAATCAAACCTGAAGCCTAGCAGATAAAAAGAAACTCTTAGAATAAATTTACTTAAGCAAATTATCACAAATTCACAAACCAATATAAGACTTACTTTTAAAAAAGTGCAATTATATAAGTATACCCGGGTACATGCCTGTAATCCCAGCACTTGGGAGGCTGAGGCAGGAGGATCACGGAAATGAGGCCAGCCCAAGCTACATAATGAGTTCAAGGCCAGCCTATACAGCATAGCAAGACCCTGTCTCAAACATAAATACAATTTTAAAAAGATAAATACAATACTGAAAGTTGCATACATACTAGGCGGGGATTACATAATACAGTATGGAAAATGTATTTTAAAATGTTTATCATTGCCTCCTTTTTATTATGTATTTTTAGATTAATAAAGGAGGCAGACAGACCTTTTAGTCTCAGTAAAGTTACAGCTCCGTTTCAGACTGACCGCCCAGAACCACTTCCATTCTGTAGCTGTGCAGGTCAGGACATTCCTGTTTCCTATTTCTCTGGTCAAGGCACTTTACGTTAGTTAAGTTCAGTATCTTCAAAGGCAAAACACTTTAAAATGCAACACACTATGGAACTTAATGCCGTGCAGTCAGGCAAGCCGGAATCCAGCCCTTCTGGGTCAGTCACAAGCTGCGTGGCCTGACCTTGTAGAACCTGCAGACTTGACTAAGATGTACGTTACTAGGGTAACCAGCTCGGCCCAGGAGACGCTGGCCCCTATTGGTGACGTCACTTCCGGCACGCTAAGTGCGCGCTTTTCCTGCGCAGGCGAGTAGGCAGGGGGACGTCTTTGCTGGGGAAGGAGCAGCTGCTTCCAGCTATTATCATTCACGAGGAAGGTGGATGGAATTGCTTACCTTTCACCAGTACACCCCGCGCCTTCTTCGAGCAAACAGAAAGACCAGCGCTGCTCACATCACTGGGTTCACCCGGGAGCGTTCTTGGCCTGAAAGGGAAGTGCTGCTAACAGTCTGCCTTGCCCAGATCGAGTTACTACAAATCTCATTCCTGTGGAGTAGCCGAGTGGGCTGCACTCCCCCCAGCTGCCCCGTCCTCTCTCAATTCCGATATTATTTGCTGCTGTTTTGAACCCGTCCCCTAAATTTTGACCACATATATGGTGGGGAAAGAAGCTACTGCCCAGGGTGAAATACTAAGGTGTTTTGTGGTGCATAGCTGTTGGAGGAGTGGGAGTGGAATGCAATTTTTGATCATAATAAACTTGTGTTAGAAAGGAGCTTTAATTACGAAGGTTCTAACTAGGGAATAGTATTAGGTTGCAGATGGTTTTAATTGATATGTGTTTCGGAAGAGTTGTGTAAGATTTGTTTCAAAACTAAGAGTAAATCTTTTTTGGTTGCATGATGTGTGTTTTATATGAAACTTTTTAGGACATGATTAAATTTTATTTTCAAAAATGTTTCCAAAAAATGGGATACATTTATTTTACCTGTTCTATTTTCCTTTGTTGAGTTTTTAAAATCACATTTTGTCTTAATAATAAAAAATAGCACTTTTATGAGAACTATCCATGCAACTGTTGTTCTATAAGAATACCTATTTTATAAAGAATAATAGTTCAATAAGAACAGTGTTAAAAGGAACAGTACAAGTTGAGCCTCCTTTAACTGCAATATTTGGGACCAAAAGTGTTTCAGATTTCAGATATTTTTAATGTGTGGGCGGGAGGGTGGAAAGGACGGAATATTGGCAAATGCCTGAGATAGCTTGTGAATGAGACTGAGGTCTTAAAAATGAAATCATCAATGGGTTGTTTGTTTGTTTATTGGTTGGGGGGGTTGAGACAAGGTGTGAACAAGTAATGTAGGTTGCCCTTCAACTCACTTGTGTAACCCAACCTGGCCTCAGACTCTTAGCAATCCTCTTGCCTCAGCTTCCCAAGTGCTGGTATTAGAGGCATGTGCCACCATGTCTGGCTCATCTGTGTTTCTTATACGCCTCATACGTATAGTGAGAAGGTAATTTTATATACAGTACTGTTTTTAACATGCTTGTGTTTAGCTGACATCACAGGTGTGGCATTTTCTATTTGGATCATTATAGTGCTTCTCAGAAAGTTTCAGATGCTGGAGTGTTTCAAATTCATGGTTTAGAGATGCTCAGCCTGTAGTACTAACAAATTTTATATCTTTTGCCCTTTGAAAAGCATTCTACTCATTCATACTGTTATTTATATTCAGGGCCTTTATAAAATTTTGTTGACTTACAAACTTTCCTATGTTCTCTAGATCTTTCTCTGTATATTTACAAATATTCTTTATATGTTGAAAAAGTAATACGCTAGGGGCTGGCTTAGTGTTAGAGCACTTACCTAGCAGGTGCAAGGCCTTAAGATCCCTAATACCACAATTGTTTTTTAAAAATCAAATAGTATTCATTATTTTGTTTAAGTATGTGAATCACAAATATAAGCTTCAAATAATGTTTGTTTTTGTAATTCTTTTCCAGGAATTACCTGTGAGAGTAAGAAATATGTTAATATTGAATAAGGCAGCAGGAGTTTTTCCTAAACCATCAAAAAGGAAAATTTATGCATTTTTAAGAACTTTTAATTTTCATCCCAGAACTCAATTTCTTCATAAAATAGTTCTGGGAATTGAAACCAGTTGTGATGATACAGCAGCTGCTGTGGTGGATGAAACTGGAAATGTGCTGGGAGAAGCAATACATTCTCAAACTGAGGTTCATTTAAAGTAAGTAGACATTGTCTTAGTTGTTGCTACCATTTAAACAAAGGTAAATGAAACCATTCTTTTGTATTTATCATAAATAATGATTAAGTTTTATGATCTACATTTTTCTTACTTTGTATAAAGCTTCTAATAACTGCTGAAAAAAACCCTCAAAACCTCATCCTACCTTTTACACCTCATCACAGTGTGACCCCCAACCTCAGCTAATTTTGTTGTCAAAAACAAAAGCCCTCGTTCCCAGCTCTAGTGTTTATCAATGCTTCTCTCTCTGAAATGCCTTTTGTTGTCTCCATACATATATTGCATAGTCTCAGTTGAAACCCTACGAAAGCATGACTTAATCTTAACTTTTCATGCATCTTGTCACCAGTTCAGGCGGAAGAGGTTCTTTGCAGATTTGGGCAACTTGAAGAAGAGAGGCAGAGCTGTGGTCAGGATTAGACATCTTTATCCTCGTGTGCTGCAGTGCCACCAGTGTGGCTCCCACTTGCTGTTAGGTGCTACTGCATGTTCTCTATAGTCCTCAGCTGCGTAGACCTCCCCGGCCCTTGTGCAGTCTAGAGTTATAGGATGGTACACAACAGTGGCTTCATGCAAGTATAGCTGATCATATGCGCTATACACTAGGAGACTGGGAGGCATGCCTGCCCTGGAATTCTGCTGACTCCAGACACTGTCCAGTGGATATCACCTCCCCTTCCCCACAGCCTCAACCACGAGCTACCATTTTGGGCTTTCTTTTTCCCCTCGCTAGGGGGAAAAGAAAATTCTCACATTTATACATGTAACTTGTGTTGATACTGAAATACATAGTAATACACTGTTGTATTAAAGCTTAGAATGATGCAAGGTTTATAAATGCAGGTATTTGTGGAGGATCACCAGGGAGGCTGTGTAAATAGCTGGGCTAGATGTAAAATGCAAAATATGTAGAGGAAATAACTGAGCTCTAGCCTGTGGTTTCCAGTGGAAATCTAGGACCTGTGTCATTAGATGATCAAATTTTTCAATGAAAAGTGGAAATTCACAGTTTTTAAAATTTTATTTTATTTGAAAGACAGTAAAACCAAACAAAATAAAAGAGAATAAAGTCAATCAAAACAAAACAGCAAAAGTGATATAGGATTTCAAAACAAGATAATAGGAAATCAACAATGACTACCATAATGCCTCTTGGTATCTTCAAAATTGCGGCCCATACTATCAGGTATAATAAAATCAAACAGAACAGAATAAAACCAATCAAAACAAAACATTGAATAAAACAAAACAATAAAATGGAACAAAAGAGTGAGAATAATATTAGATTTCAAAAATAAGACAGAAGGCAATCCTCTGTATTTGCTATATTGCATATTGTTATCCTTTTTAATAGATGCTTAGACTACTGGTATTACTGACTGGCCTGCAGAGTCAATCAAACAGTACAAGCGTTAAGTTGTTTTTGTACCTCAGTTGCTATCAACTCAGCCTGTCTTCCAAATCAGCTGGTTGTGTATAGTGGTTGAGGGGGTGTTCTTGTCTCCCAGCCTGCTTGCCTGTTGGCTCATGGGCGAGGCATATTGGCTTCTTGTTACTCCTCCGAGGCCCAGCATGGCTTCTGCCAACTCATGGGAAGAGCACATTGGCTTGTTTCTCCTTCTAGGCCCCACATAGCTTGCACTGGCTCACAGGAAGGGCAGATTGGCTTCTTGTTCAAATCTACATTTTTTTTATATAGTAGCTCAAGATTTTAAAAATTATTAACTGGTTCACAATATAATGAAATATGCTTCCAAGCTATCAGTTACAGCATCTGGATAGTGAAAAAGACTGGTATGGAATCCTTAATCAAGCACTTAGTATTTATTGGATCCATGGCTTTGGTCAAGTTCTTTGTCCTGATCCTGTTTTAACATCAATAAACAAAGGTAACACCTGTCTTGGGAGCTTAAAAATAATTTATGTGAAGAAACAAAGTAACCTTCAAATGGTAACATCCTTTATGAAAGAGACTATGCTGGATAGTAAGCTACAGTCAAGTATTAGCCCTTTCCTTCAAGAAACTTACCCTACTTAGAGGCCTATTGGGTAGAATACAGGAAATCTAGCAATGCAAGGGCAACATAAGGTGAGAATCACTGATTTCTGACTTTGCTGAACTTTGTTTTTTTTTGAGACCTGCCCTCATTGTTGTTCCAGCTGGCCTTGAACTTTCTTCTTTCCTCTACCTCCTGAGTGGCAGGATTACAGGTGTGCACTTCCATACCTGGCTGTTGTAAACCTTTGAACACGTAAGAGTCCTGAGCATGTCGTCTAAATTAAGTATCCCCACTAAAGGGAAGGCCAAATCTGGGAATTATACAAAAGCATTTTGATAACAGTTAAAGCGGATTCTGATTTTGTTGATTATCCTTCAGTCCATCCAGTAAAGGTGTCTATTAAAACCAGTAGATACCTATGTCCATGTAATCCTGGTTTCCCCATGTCCGTGAAATCAATCTTCCAATGTTCCCTTGGAAAAGTTCCTCAGACCCGAGTTCCTTCATGAATAACGACAGCCTTTGCATTTACTTGGAGGTACTTGTGGACACCTCTGACTTACTTCCTTTACTAGTTGGGTCAACTTTGGAACAAAATATCTATTTTGGAGCAATTAAGCCAATTTGGAGCCCCCCCTCAAGTGTGAGACTTGGTGGATTTGAAAAATTAAGTCTTTTCCCCAAGCTGTAGGTATCAAAATTCATTTATCTGACAATTGATACCAATTTTTAGGGGGCATCTGTTTTGCCTTCAGTTGTCTACCAATTTTTGATCTGATTTTGAGCAGACAAGGTGAGGCAAACAAGAGGGCGGTAAACGCGTTAACAGTTGGGTCACAGGCTGCATGGACAATCTTAAGGCAACTTCTTGAGCACTTTTATCTGCTAAAGCATTTTCTTTAGCTATTGAGTCTGTTTTTGGTGACCTCTGTAATGTATTATTGTTATAGACCTAGGTAGCCAGATGGTGGCCAGCAAGTCCAGGATATAATGAGGCATTTTTGATTTTTGAGCCAGCAGAAGTCAAAAGTCCTCTTTCTTGGTAAATAGCCCCATGAACATGAACCGTAGCAAAGGCGTAACGGCTGTCTGTGTATGTTTGCCTTTAAATCTTTGGTTAACTTCAGGGCTTCTGTAAGAACAATGAGTTTGGCCCTTTGGGCTGACGTACCTTGGTCTAGGTGTTGAGCCCAAACAACTTGTGTCTCTGTGGTCACAGCCGCCCCTGCCACCCTTTTACCTTCAGAGATGAAACTACTGCCATCAGTGAAGTGCACAACATCGGGATGTTCCAAGGGGAGGTCAGTGGGGTCTTGGTGGAGGCTGGTGGTTGTGGAGAACAGATCTACACAATTATGGACAGGCATCTGTGGGTCATTGTCAGGCAAAAGTGTTGCAAGATTAAGGGCAGAAGTCTCCTTGAATTCAATAAGGTCAGAGTTAAGCAGGAGGGCCTGGTATTGCGCGATCCTTGCATTGGAGAGCACCTGTCAGGTGGAGCCCTGAGTAGGGCCTCAATAGCACGGGGTGCCACACAACCTGGAGTTTCTGTAATTTATTGGCCTCTTTTACTATAGAGGCAGTGGCAGTGATAGCTTGAAGACAGTTCGCTCATCCAGTAGCTACTGAGTGTAGCCTTTTTGAGAGCTAGGCAACTGGACCCCACCATGGCCCCAGCGCCTGAGTCAGTATCCCTTTTGCTATTTCTCATTGTTCAGCAACAAACAGCAGGAAGGGTTTGGTTAGATCAGGCAGAGCTAATGCAGAGCCTGAGTGAGAGCCAATTTTAATTGTTGGAAAGCTTGGCTCTCCTTTTCAATCCAAACAGGAGGATCTGAAGGAGTCCCTCCCGTGGCGGCATGGAGGGGTTGAGCTAATTAAGCAAAGTCCAGTATCCAGAGGCAACAGTAGCCTATAGATCCCAGGAACTCTCGAATTTGCCTCTTAGTTTGAGGCTCGGGGACCTGAAGGATTACCTCAATTTTTTGGAGGACAAGGCCTGCTTGTCTTTAACAATAACGTATCTCAAGTAAATTACCTCTTGCATCCATAGTGGAGCCTTTCTCGTCAAGACACGATAACCCAGATATCCTAAGGTGTGTAATAAGTCTCATGTGCCCTGTAAGCAGTCCTCATAATTGGAGGCTGTCAATAGGACATCATTGACATACTGCAACAAGGTGATCCCTGGGTGCTCACCACAAAATGTTTGGAGATCCTTATTCAGGGCCTCATCAAATAACATTGGAGCATTCTTAAAATCTTGTGGTAACCTAGTCCAAGTCAGTTGGGATGAACCTCCAGTATCTGGGTCAGTCCACTCAAAGGCAAAATAGGTTGACTCATTAGAGCTATTGGAAGAGTGCTAAAGGCATCCTTGAGGTCGAGAAGTGAATACCAGGTTTGATCTGGAGGCAAGAGACTTAAGAGTGTATAAGGATTTGGGACAGTTGGGTAGAGCAACACGTTTATTTACCTCCCTTGGGTCTTGAATTGGTTGGTAGTCTGTAGTCCCAGGTTTCTGGACAGGCAGCAGTGGAGTATTGCAAGCTGATACACAAGGTACCAGGATGTTGGCCTCCTTCAGTCTCCAAATGTGTTTTGATATTCCTACCGTGCCTGGAGATTGGGTATGCCAGGAGTAGCCAGGAGTAGCGTAAGGCAAGAGTTTAATAACTAGGGATGCATGATTAACAGCCAATCCAGGAGGATTAGTTTCAGCCCACACAATCGGAATTTCCTGCCTGAGGAGGTCCAGTAGTTTTGCCTGGGACTCTGAAGGAAGCCTTTCCAGCTCTGTCAGTAATAAGTGTCCCTCTGTAATGGGGCAGGTAACCAAGAGGCGAATGGAGGGGCTCTCTCCTCTTGATGTGCCTTGGAGGTGAACATGAGGACCGTGCCCAGAGAAGCTAATATTTGCCTGAAGTTTATGAAGGTCTTGACTGAGTAGAGGTGCTGGGCATTCAGGAACCACGAGACAGGAGTGAGTCAAATTCTGGTTTCTTAAATGAGTAACCTCAGAATGGGCCCACGGGTAATACTGGATGTCACCAGTGGCTCCTTGAATAGCCAAGGTATTTTTGGATATTTCTCCTAGAGGATGGTGTAACACAGAATAATTGGCCCCGGTATTGGCCAGGAAATCTGTGGGTTGCCCCACCACGGTTAAGGTTACCCAGAACTGGGGGTGGGGAGCAGGCGAACCCTGAAATTGTCAGTCTTTTTTAATAAAACGTGGGGAGCTGTTTCCCCTTTTTCCAACTTGGCCTTCAGTTTTGGGCAGTCCTTTTTCCAATGGCCTAACTCCTTGCAGTATGCACATTGGTTTTTATCTGGTGGGGCCTTGGGCTGTTGGCCTTTTTCCTTTTTGGTCTGAGTTTATCCTTTTGCCAGCACAGCCAAAACCTTGGTCAATTTTTAATATCTTGTGGATCTTTTCTGTTGTCAAAAACCTTTTGTGTTACTGCTACTAACTGCCCTAACATCATTCCCTCAAAACCCTCCAATTTCTATAATTTATGTCTGATGTCAGGGGCCAACTGGGAGACAAAGGCTGTATTAATAGCTTGTCTATTTTTGGTGCCTCCGGGTTTGTGGGTGTATATGTACGGTAGGCCTCTAGGAGATGCTCAAGGAAAGCCAATGGGGAGTCAGAAGCCAATTGCTTTACCTCAATTACCTTAGACAAATTAGTGGGCTTCTGAGCAGCAGCCTGAAGAGCTGTAAGGAGAGTCTGGCGATACCGATCGAGAGCCTCCTTACCTCCATCTGTGTTGGGGTCCCAATTTGGAAGAGTCAAGGGAAAAACAGCATTAAGTTTTATAGGATCCGAGGTGGGTTTCCCATTGGTATCAAGGACAGATTGACACACCAGAGTACAAATTTCCTCTCGTTCCTCAGAAGTAAAGAGTCTGCAAAAGCTGCTGGCCAATGGGTGTAACAAATGTTTCAAGAAGACAGATTAGTGCCTGTGGGTCTATGGAAAAAGGAGGGTTCTGCAGTTTCCAGTTATATAAATCATTAGTGGAAAAGGGGACATACATAAAAAAAGGTGCCCTGAGAGGAGTCTGAGGGAGGGGCTTCTCAGAGAGGGAGAATAGCAGACGAAGAGGGAGGTGGGGGACAACAGCTGTGGGTACCGGGAGGGCTGGGAGGGCTCTCGGGTCGGCAGAGGAGGGGTAGGAGTTTGAGGGGGAGACACCAATGAGCTTGGAGGATCAGAGTGGTGAGGGGGTCCAAGGATGACTTGATGGACCTGTTGAGAGACTTGTAAGTCTCCTCTGAGACTGCAAAGTTTCCTCTGAAGGCCATCTGGCATGGAAGGAAGACCCCTCGAGCTCACAGAAGTGGCTTAGCTTCCTAGGGTAGACTGGATCTCTATACCCGGCAGCTCGATCCCTAAGATCCTTAAAATGATTAAGAACAAGTTGCAAGGGTGACAAAGGGGAAGAAGCAGATTGACCCATAATGGTGGGTACACGAGGCAGGAGTACAGGTGAACAAAGACCAGATGGCAGCAGCCTGCCACAGAGACAAAGAATCACCCAAATAGGCTGTGGAGACTGGAGCAGGTCCTCGATTTGCAACCAGGAGCTGGTTAAAATTACCAGGTGGCCACTCTCCTGTTTGTCAATTGCAGATCCATCCCAGGGGTTTTACAATAACCAGTAGCCCCACAAAAAAATCATCTGATTTGAGTTAACTCAAGTTAATCAACTGATATATAAAAAAAAAAGTTCTAAGAGGTGGTTTACATATTAGGTCCGACTTGGATTGAAAAATTTTCAGTAACAGATGAATCAGGAATACGACGAGGATGAAAGTATATGAGAGCTAAGACAAGGTTTTGGCGATGTTTCACCCAAATGGGAGCAAGCTGGGAAGCTTGACTCCCCAAGTACAGTGCACCCATCAAAGGTCAACTCCTCCCTCAAATGGCGGTAACCCACCCTAATTTTGGTGACATCTCGCCACAAATGGGAATAAGCCTAAGGACTTAATTCCCCAAAGTTCAGAGGGTGCACCCAAAGAAACAGAACAGACTGAGACACAGGTATGAAGAATAGAACAAGGACAGAGGATTCAAAACGAAATGAAAGCAAAAGGTACCTGCTGGCAGAAGGAAGCCTCGTTCAGAAAGATCCTGGTGTCTTGTTCCTCGAAAGTGTCTGATTCATCCGAGGAATAGAGGAATAGGAGTCCAAGGGGAAAACCCTGAAAAAGGTGGGATCCCAGGCGGGCCCCCAAATGTGTTGGCCAAAAACAACAGACTCCAAAAATAAAAAGAAAAGCGCTTTATTAGCTGAGCTCAGGGGACGCCGACAGGGGAAGGGGGGTGGATGGTGTTTGCAAGAGTTTTTAAAGTTGCAGACCGCAAGGGGAGGGGATAAAGCTTGAAGATCAGTTTGTCTCCATAGGAACCAGGGAGGTGGAAGGGATGGCACAGTGGGTAAGTTACAAGGTTGCAAGTTGAACAGGGATTATATGAGTCTTACAGGGGCAATCACTTAAGTCATTACAAAAAGAGAACAGGGTTTAAAGGCACATTTTGAACTTCTGAGCTTACAACAGTTTCCAGCATATTTTATTTGTAATCGTTTTTTACAATTCACACATTTGTACCCTTACACATAATCTTTCTCCCAGTAGACTTTAAGCTCCGTGGTGATGAGAACCATCACCTGGCATGCAGCACAATGTCTGAGGCATCGTGCCCTCAGTAACCTTGAAAAATGATTAGGCCTTTAGTAATAGAGATAGAATATTGTAGCACTACCAAGTGAGCACTGCCAGCAAACAGAAAGAGGTGAGAAAGTACTAGACAAGCATTCAGCGTCGCTAGAGCGTGGGTCACTTGAGAGGAACACTGGGCAAATTCATTGGTTCTGCCCACACGGCTCACCTCAGCATTCATTGGAGACCTGAATTTGGGGCACTGAATACAAACTTGAATGAGACATACAATCTTTGTGAGCAGATCACCATATAAAGAAATCATACCTTTTATTCCTAGTGCTTAGTATGATCTCTGGAATCTAAAATATCCAGTAGAGGCACAAAAGTGAACGTAAAAGGTGCAAGACAGAAGGAAGAAATGAGTCAGGGGAAAGAAATTTTAAGTCTCTGGAATTCCAAGACTGCACAAGTTTTGAGTAGGAAAGAAGTAGGGTCAGTAACAAGGAATGCTTTATGTTACTCTCTGGTGTCCCAGGATGGGATGATCTCCAAGGACCACGAGACCAAGAAGGAAAATACAATTAGAAGACTGTTGAGTGACTGATGGAAGGAGGACTTTTTTTTTTTTAAAGAGGAAAAAATCAAAACAAAATAAAACAGAATAAAGGGTAGCGACAATACAGTATTTCAAGGAAAAAAGGAGGAGTACAACAGCAATAAAACCTAAGAAATTATTACTAGACTAATTACATACTGACTTCTTGGAAATAGTTGTTCAAATTACAAAGTTAAAACATGTAAAGTAGACATTCAATCAGTGAGACTGTTAACAGTTCTGCTCCACTATCTGACAAAAACAATATGGTCATCTATCTTACCCACTCAAATATACATGCAATTGTATCAATAGGGTAAAATTAAACACAACAAAACAGAGCAATGCGGATCACAAGAAAGCAATGTAAGACATAAATTTCAAAGCTAGACAATTGGAGATATTCACTCTCTATCATACTGACTCTTGTTTTCTTCCAAATAGTTGTCCAGATTGTCACATATAGGGAATTCACATGAAACAACCTAATATGGAATTAATCTGAGCAGGACGAGGGGGACATTACAGGTCTTCAAGACCAGACATTAGGGAAGCCATGAATGGCTATCATAATGTCTCTCATTCTCCTTAAAACAGCTGTCCATACCTTAATGTGTATTGAACTTAGACAAGGCAAAGCGAGCTAAGATCACTTTGAACGAAAAGTGATAGTTTTGCTGGACTTCATGACATTATGGAATCCACACTGGGTATTGTAGTGTCTCTTTTTCTTCAAGGTAGTTGTTTATTTCAACACGTGTTATATAGTTGGTTCTCGTAAGCTGTTTTTAAGCTCTACATGTGCGTGAGTCTCTACATGTATATGTATCATTTCTATATTAGCCGGAAAAACAAAACAAAGCAAGATAAAATAATTCCTAGAAAAGTATGAGGCAGAAAAGTCACACAAAACTGCAATACAAGGTGATCTACAATGGTTACCATGGTGTCTCAGCAGTATATAACAACATTAATAAAAACAAAACATTAGAGATATTATAAGACTTCAAAAGCAAGTGATAGTCAGACCAGAGTGGGTATCTTAGTGAATCTTGTCGTCATCAGTGTAGTTGCCTATGCTCTTAGACTTGGTGCTATCCATCACAACAGTTTTAAATAAGATCAGTCAATACAAAGTAGCAATCTAACAAACCAGATTCAAATAAGATCAGCCATAATAAGACAGTATAAGTT
>PVJX010013418.1:0-47179 GCA_004027295.1 Dolichotis patagonum | reverse complement strand
AAAGGGGCCAAACATGCTCACTCTTTAGTAATTGGTGCTGGAAAGACTGGCTTTACACATGCCAAAGACTATAACTAGGCCCATGTTGATCACCCAGCACTAAACTAAAGTCAAAATGAATAAAAGATCTAAATATTAAAACAGAGATACTAAATCTGCTGGAAAACAAAGCAAGTAGAAATCTTGAAGACATAGGAATAGGCAAAGAGTTCATGAACAAAAAGCAAGCTGTGAGGAAGTGCATCAAGAATAAACAAATGAGATCTCATCTTACTAAAATGTTTCTGTACATCACAAGAAATCACCAACAGAGTGGAGAAAAAAACTATGGAATGGAAAAAATGTAGCCACTGTCTCTTGGACAATGGACTTTTATCTAGAACATATAAATAATTGAAAAAAATCAGGCCTCCCAAATTCAAAGACCCAATCCAAAAATTGTCATCTGAGAGTAATATATACTTCTCATATGAAGAAATACAAATAAACATATCACAAAAATGTTCAAAATCATTGGTTGTTTGAGAAATCTAAATTAAAACAATGAGATTCCCTTTCACCCCAGAAAGAAAAGCTATCATCAAGAAATCAACCAATAACAAATCTTGTCAGTGCTGTGAGGGAAAAAGGAACTCTTCACCATTGTTGGTGGGAGTGTACACTGCCACAACCACTGTGGAAATCGATGTGAAGCATCCTCAAAACACTTGGAGTAAAAGTTACATTTAATCCAGCAATTTTCCTTCTTTCCTAAAAGAATTAAAACCATACCACAGTGATATATTTGCACTCATGTTTATAATAGCACAATTTGCAATAGCTAAATCTTGGAAACAACCCAAATGCTCATCAATTGTGGAATGTACAAAAAAGATGTGGTATTTTTATATGATGGAGTACAACTCAGCTATAAAGAGGATAAACTCAAGGCTTTTATGTGTAAATGGATGTAACTTGAGACCATACTCATAAGGAAAGAAATCAGACTCTCATGTGTAAACATGTTATTTCCCTAGTGTAAGGAACTAAAAGAGTAAAAAGGATCCAAAATCAGTGATAGGTATTGTGAATGCAGAAGAAACTGCTCAAAAGAAAAGAATAAGGATGATGGGTAAAAAGAGAAAAGGATGAAAGGGAAGAAAAAAATATACATGTAACTAAGATAGTTATGTTACTAATTTCTTTTAGTTCACTGAAGCTCATAGTCTGTGCTTGTATTGTTTGATTAACTGTGTATGCCCAGCTCTTGTAATCTGAGCAACTACTTTGAAGATGACAATATGCAATGTATTAACTATTGCTAAATTCTTATTATATTTTTATAAATTTTGGTTTTATTGTTTTTATCTCTTTAAAATAAAAAATGAAAAATAAAGAAAAAATAGCACCTTAACCTTGATACTGTCATCCAAATTAGACTAAAAAATTATTGCCTATATTGAAACTGCCTATATGCACCAATCTAATCCAAAATGCAATGTTAATGTCTGAGCTGGGGGTGTGGCTTGGTGGCAAAATGGATACTTACAAGGAGGGAAACCCTAGGTTAAATCACAGGTACCATAAATAACAAAACAACTCAAAACTCTGGAAACATGAGGGATTTTTGTTTGGTTATTTGTTTCTTATTGATGCTATTAAGTGACAAGTCATGTACTATACTTGTGGGCTATTTCTTTAGCATTTCCTTGGTTCTCTGTTGCTCCTAAATGATCTAGATTATATGCTGCTGAAAATATGTGTTGTATTTTCACAAATAGTCTTTCTCCTTCATCTTTTAAGTATTAGAGAAATATAACTCATTTGCTTAAAGATTTATTAGACAAATACTATGTGTTACATTTAGTGTAATTTATAATAGATCTAATGGAAAACAAGATGAGACTATTTCTTGTCCTCTGAACATTCTAAAAGAAATTTAGGGAGCTATCCAAACAAACTGCAATTAGTGTGGTAAATGGTAAATCTAATGTGAGGTTCTCTCTCAACCTGGCTACTATTCAGCAATATAAGAGTATGCAAGACACTGGCAAAAATGTTGCAAAAACAGAATCTTAACTAAATTATAGTTTGGCTCAGGACACTGTCATTGGTTCAGTTATATGATTGAACTCAAAATTTTAAATTCAAATATCCTCCAAGAACTTTTAAAAAACAATTTGTATAGGTAATAGATCTTCTGTAATATATAATGCTATTCCTCTAGTAAATCTGGCAAATGCCATTGGATGTAAGAAATTATTAAAAAGAAATCCCTAGAAAGAATACAGAATAACATGGAAAGAGCCAAAAATTAGGATCTGAAAGTTTGTTTATACTATCACTTATATTAAAATCCCAATAAGACACAACATGATAGAACTGATGGTAATAGAAGAATAAAAGCATGGTAAGACTTCTAAGCAAGATGATATTAAATCAGCAATGGCTGCCATAATGTTTGTTTTCTTCAAAAGAGCTGCTCATACCATCACACATAATAAAGTCAAACAAAACAGAATAAAAACATTCCAACTGATGAATGCAAACATTAAAAGGCTTCAAAGCTATGTAATGAGGAATCATGATTACTATAAAATCTTATCTACTCTTACCAATTCTCACACTAGGAGACCAATTTCAGTAGATGAGTATGTAAGCAACATGGATCAGGTTTAGAAAATGACCAGAGAACTCTTTGGACACTTCCAGCTCTACATAATATTCTTAAGTTATTGAGATATTTTTTGAAGTTTTGTTGCCTTAGGTAGAAAAATGATGAGACACTCAACAATTATTTTAAAAGCTTTGTATTAAAAAATAATTTCAATTCATTGGAGGGACACTGATGTTATCTGATAGCTTTCTGAAAGCATTTTTTGCCAGCCACCTTCTTTGCTATGCTTCCTGGTGGATTCTGAGAAATTATTCAAGAACATTTTATTGTTATAAATGTATAAACCCCTTTATTTAAATATCTTTCAGCAACAGAACACTAAACTTTTCATAGTATTAAGTAATACTGGATTTACAATACACAAATACCAAGTTTGTTTTCCAAAGAAATTGCTCTCGAATATAAATTAATTCAATCATCTAAATGCTGAAGGACTACTCATTTAACTATATTCAGAAGTATTTCTTTTTAAACAATGAGATTAAATTATAATTCACACAGATTGCTCCATTCTACACTTAAATGTTTTCTCTCTCAGTTTAGAGGGCATCAACCTTTATAAAATGATATAAATTTACAACACATCTTTAAACACTTTCTTGTTATTTCTATTTATCTTCCTTTTAAAAGTCCAGTTCTCTAATTTACAACTTCACTTGAAATTCTATTCCTCCTTCTGTGATGTTTTTATTTCCTCCTTATAACTTGTCATTGTTTCATCCCTTTAAACTCCGGTAGAATTTATAAAAGCATGTCATTTTAGAAGTCTAGACCAAGCATATGGAAGGCAATTATGTTTGCACTATTTAGTACTTGAAGTATTTTTTAGGAAAGATAATAGTTGGTATTGTTCTTTCCAGAGAATTAGGAATCTTTATTTGAAAGACAAGTCTGCACGGAGGTGCATACTGCCAGCTCACTTACTGTGTTATTTGGATAGATTATTGACAAGGAACCATGTAGTCTATGCACTTGATCACCAAAGAAGAAATGTGAACATGATTTGCTCCATGTGGATATATAATTGTTAGCCCCTATGTTTACAAATATATAATTTAGCATAAAAAATTAGGTTATAGTAAAATTTTAATAAAATGAAAAACAAATTAATAAAATGGCTTGGGGAAGAAAATCGTCCTGATATTTGATGTACAAAGATACTGAAATTAAAGCAACTTTGAAGTATTATCAAGTCCCTCATTGTCTTTTTCATCCAACAGTATTGGAATTGTTCAAGGTTAAAGTATACATCTAACCACATTATGAATTTTGTTTTACTGGGAATTAAATTGCAAGTGTCTCACCTTGCAGTATTAGAATTGTTTTCCTTAATGTTCTAAAGGTTTTTCAATCTTCAATAGTTCCTTATTAAAATGCAAATGCCTTAGGATTGGAAAGTTCTTAACTCAAACATATTTAACATTTTAGGAAGCAAGAGGGCACGATGACCTCTAAGTCACTGATGTCAGAGATAGAAGAAGGAAAATAGAACAGGAAGGCCAGAAATGGCCAATTTTACCAGAAGAAAGTTTAAATATATTTTATTTATTGATGTTTTAATCACTTATGTTTAATCTATCTTTTATATAATAAACAGAAGTGGATTTTTTCTCCTTATCTCCAGTAGCATGTAGGAGAGAGCAAAATCAAACCAAACAAATCCTATCCTTGTCTAGGGATCTTAAGATAACATGCCTTTTAATCAATTGGCTGCAGTCTTTCAATTAATATATCAACTACCTGAAATATGTTTGTAATGTGGAAAGATTTATGTGGTTTGCATAAATCAGTTCATAATTAATTGGCTCATTGCTTTGGGCCTGTGAGTATGTGGTCATTCTAGTGATAGCGCACAGCAAGGCAAACCAGCCAGCTCATATTGGGAAGAGAGACAAAGAGAAGGGCTGAGTCACATATTTCCTTCAAGAGTACACTTTTTATGGTCAGAAAGCTTCCAGTTAGGTCCACATTCTTCAACTTTCCCTCCACTCCCTAAAGTACCAGCATATTAGGGACTCCCCTTTTAACACATGAGTCTTTGGGAAACACTTATCTAAACAAAGTAAGGTCAATTATTCTAGTGAAAAATCCATCAGTCAATAAGCTCTTGTCTCACTTCTAAGAACTTTCTCCAGTGACATATTGATCTAATGAAAATGTAGGATCAATTAAAGTTAAACAGTTATTCATGTGTTAGTTTGCTAACTAACTATAGTTTGCTTCTATGTCACAACATCTCATTTGAGGACTAAATTTTTCAAGTTTATTATCAAAGTTTGAGGAACTTAAGAACCAAAATTTTGGTGCAGTTACTGACAAATATTTCTTATTCAGTATAATACGATTTATTAGGGGCACCATAGGTGCTACTTCATGAATGACAATCATGTTAAAAATTCTAATCTGGTCTGAGAATGTAGATCAGTGTATTTCTTAGTAGATGAAAGGCCATTGTCTTGATCTCCAGCCAAGATTCCAACTAAATCTCACTGGTAATTTTTGGCTATATCTATGATATACAGCTTATAAACTCCCCTTTAAGCAAATGAATGAAAATAAAAAAACTAATGTGTGCTGCACTATGCTGGAGAATTAAACTATATATGGATATTTTTTGATGCAAAAGTAAGAGAAACCTAAAAGATCAAACAAAAGTTAATTATTTGTTGCCTCATTTAACTTTATTTTTTCAATATTGTATTTTAAAAACAAAAAAGATTATAAAGAATTTCAAAACAAAATCATAGGAAATTAACACTACTTAATATATTGCATAGTTACCTTAAAAGTAGTTGTTCAGAGCAAAAAATATAGGCATGAAATAATTGATCAAATAATGAAAGCACAAACTCTTCATAAGTTTAAAATAAAGGAAGAAGAAAATTGTTTTATTTCAATATAGGATGAGTTTAAAGTTATATTTAGAAGTAAGAGTCATTAGTGATGAGTGGGCTTCTGCTTTTGAACGTTTTTTTGCTCTCAAAATTCAAACTAGGTCTTTCATACACTTGGTTTCTATTGTGCAATGCCTAGAAAAAGAGTTGACAATATGGAAAATAAATTAGTTTTCTGAAAATAGAGATGAACTTAGATAAATTGTACCATCAAATGTTATAATATTAGCAGTTTCCAGTATCTAATAAACTATGTTACAATACTGTTTTTGCATGAATAACTACTCATTGATTCTAAGGTATACAAATAGCATTTTTTTGTGGTTATTGTTATAGGAAAGTTGATGTGCTAAAAGGAAATGGGGCAGAGTAGATGGTGATGAGATTTGGAATACAGACTTCCAGAGCTTAATAGCTCTGGTGTGTCATTCCGTACGCAGCCCTCCCTTGTAGTTAGGATACATGTGATAGACTCTAGCTGACTAAAAGACCAGCCATGAGTATTAGTGAGCCTTCCTATTGCTGCACACAATACCCAACATCTATGACTTAAAGGAGGAGAAGTTTAATTTGGCTTACACTTTAAGAGTCCAGTCTTTGGTTAACTAGATCCAAGGTAGAAAAATCATGGTGGGAGAGTGGTCAGAAGCAATGTTGATTAATTCATGGTGACTGGGAAGCAGAGCAGGGAAACAGTGCAGGAGAGAAAGGAACGAGAGACCATACCTAGACCCCAATATGTCCCACTCAGACACACCTAAAAGCATGTTCTACCATTCTACCAGTTCCCTAAATACATCCCAAAGTCAAACATGGTGAATCAAATTGACACGTCACACTCTCCACTACATCTTCTATGTACATGGGCTGACAAGCTAAATTTCTTTCTTACAAGTCTGTGCAAACTTGGAAGCCAGATATTCCCAATGGTATTTTCTGATGAATATCCACAGGAGATTATATAAATATTCAAATCTACTAAGCCACAGATGTTTTAAAGCTTGTTTCTTGGCCTGTTCATGTTAGTTACTCTAATAGAGGGTGCATACATTTTCCTGATAGGTGTCTTTTTAATAATCAGGTAAGAAATTGTTTCTCTGAAGGAAAGATTATTGATTAGCACAGTTAAAAATCTCAGAGAATATCAAAGTACTTGGGTGATGTTCAAGCTTCTTAATTGAGACCGTATGCACAAATCAAGGTAAAGAATTTTTGTAAAAGTTAAATCGCCTGACTTTTAGCAGGGAGAAAAACTAGAGAATCTTTGTACTGGTGTGATCACAATATAGAGCCTAAATATTGAAAGACAGCGTACTTCTAGTTCCTGAATCCCATCATCAACTGGCAAGATCTCAGGAGGAAAAAGAGAGGTTAGTTTAGTTCTTCAATTGTTCACATATTGGCATCTAGAAACCAATGTTGGTTGCATCTTGTGACTATTCTGATAATACTACCCTGTCGTTGTAAATTTCTCAAAATGGATAAAATAATTACTTAACATAACTTACTATCCAGGCTCATAATGAAACTTGAAACTTTTGTTTCAAGATTAATGAGTGTATCCAGCAGCCAATAGAATCATGGTTTTTATAGAAAAGTAAAGAGAATTAAACAACGACACTAATGTTTTCATATGGACCTACTGAAATGTCTGGCTTCAGTGTGCTCTCAAAAATAGGTACTCAATGAATGCATGGTCGAAAGAAAAATAATAAATACATGAAAGCAAAATAATTTTTCTTTATCATTGTTAAGTTTGATAACTTTTATGAAAATTTGCATAAAATATACCTGAATATTTTTCATAGGAAATCTCAAAAGGAACTTTGGAAATATTTTACTGTATTAAAACAATCTATTTCAGTATTATGATTGTACTTAGAAAATACATGAACCTATTTGCTGGTAACTGACACTCTAACAAAGTCATCTGTCTATTATTATATCTAAAATATGCAATTTTGAAAAAAATCAACATTTTTCATTCTCTTTGGCCATAGTATTAAATTTAAAATTAATATTTTTATGCAAATTTGCTCAGCTTTAAAGGATAGACTATAGCATTTGAGATTGATTCTATCATAGTTTGTTATGAATCATGACACAAAATTTTAATAGGAATATTTTT
Source organism: Dolichotis patagonum (assembly GCA_004027295.1). Lineage (NCBI taxonomy): Eukaryota > Metazoa > Chordata > Mammalia > Rodentia > Caviidae > Dolichotis > Dolichotis patagonum. The sequence goes on along the minus strand of PVJX010013418.1, from coordinate 39,501 downwards.
AGATGCAACTGAAACTAAGGAAGAAATGTTTAGGTATATTATGAACATCAATTAACTACTTGAATATTTTCTTTCTTGGAAAACAGAAAAGGTTTTCTCAATTATAATAGTCAGAGTATGGAACCATTTTTGTGCTAAGTATGAATAAACCACAAAGGCAAACCTGCAACTGTGCAGTCCCCACCCCTGACTGGAGGAACTAAAGGAGGGGTGTGTCTCTTACCCTTTACATATTACCTTTGCTTTTGCTGCTTCATGGGGCCACATTGGCTCCCTTCTACTAATTTGTCTGATTTTTTTCATTTGAGATACATATTTGAGTAGGAAAAGAGGTGTGTACAGCAAAATAATATGAGCATCAGGCTTCTTCTGTTCAATTACTTTCAACCCTGTTCTACTATTAAGATATTTATAAGAATCCTTAAAAGATTTTTGCAGAAGTAGCTCAAATACAGTTGTGTTGTCCATGCTAGTTGCAGTAGGTGGTTCAATTTTTACTGTTTAGATTAATTTATATTATCCTGAATGTAGAAAGAAGATTTTTCTGGAGCAGAGAAAAATTAATTATTACTTAGAGCAAATACATTAGTTCTTCATGCCCTAGATGTGTCAATTCTGAGGCATCATGATAAGAATCAGATGGTCAATTTTGTGCCTGTGCACGTGGTGTCACTGGGAAGAGCCCTGAAATTCTGTATCAGAATTCATGTGTCTAGAGCTGCCCATCTCTCTTCCACTTCTGAGAGTGACAGAAACATTTACTTCCTAATATAAATATATACTTTCTAGGGCAGAGAAAGGGAAAAGAAACCATGTTATTACCCTTTCAGATTCATACAAGTGTTTTCAGAAGGAAGAAAAGCTTCTCAGTGATTGAAGACCTGGTGGTGATAGAAAGGTTCTTCCCTGATGGAATGTAAACAATTACCTTTGGACAAGTGCATTTTTCTAGATGGCCTCTGCCTATCTGTTTAGTAGCGCTTAGGCATGGGCTTTGACCTGGGTTTGAGTACAATGCTTTGAAAACTCTAACTATTCAGAGACATGAAAATATTCACTTCCTTAGACACACCCTAGCAGCTTCAAAAATAACTTGGCAAGAGAAAGCTCTACCATGTTCTTGTAAGTGTTTTACTGGGAAATTATTACTATTCATAGGCAAAGTAGATATAATTTAGTTTCTGATCTAGTTTGAAAACATGGCCCACAAATGTGTTGCAAACAGTGCTCCTCTATATTTCAGCTATATCTTCATCTACTATAGGTATTAGAGAAATAATGGGAAATATTCAGTGCTATTAATAATGACCTGGTACAAGTGGAGGATATTATATTAAGTAAAATAAGCCAGTAATACAAATACTGTTTTCATGCTTCTTTGGTGGAAGGTAAATGAAATCGATCTCAAAAAAAAGAAGGTGGGGGGAATGGATCAGTGACTTCTAGAGATCAAGAAAAGATGAGGGGAGAAAGGACAGAAGAGGTTAACTAATACATACCAAATTACTATCAGGACAAAAACAATTATATATTCTATGAAGAACCAGATAAGAAGAGCTTGAGTTTCAAAATATAATGAAATGACAAAATGGAAATGTTAATTATTTTGGTTTGATCATTACTTATTGTATGTATGCATGTAATTACCACACTATACCTCATGAATATGTACAATGATTTTTTTAAAATTAACTTTTTTAAAAATATAAAAATAAATAATTTCTAGTAAGGAAACATAAGCTTCTTAAATGATGTAGTACTTCAGGAGTTCTGATTTTAGTACGACTATGTAACCAAAAAAAAACTAGTGTTTTAACTTTAAAGTCTCACATATGTTTGAAATGTAAACAAAAGGTAGTGTTAAGCTTGAATTACAAGAGAAGTATGTGTAGAGCTTGAAGCATTCGTGTGTGAGCTAGAAATCCTTTGATAGCTGCAGGTTTAGCAAGCTCAAATCTCAAGTCTGGTGATGAAATTTCTCTAATTTCAGTCACTAAACAGCGTTAAGCAATAAGGGTTAGATGATTTCTAAAGAAATTTTAATTTCTCACAATTTAATAGATTTGGATAATGATATCAATTAGTTTATAAAATACCCTTAATTTTTCTTCTTTAAAAATGCCTTGAGTCCCACATTTTGTTTAAATCTTAATATTTATAATCCAAAGTTTTATGATTAGGGAATATATTTCCACTATTTTTTTTTCTTTTTCTAAATAGAGAAACATTTAGGAAAAGCACAGGAGACTTACATTAGACTTAGGGAATTATTATAAATAGTCAGATATGAATATATTGTCATTTATTCTAGGATGATTACTGAAATTGCATACCTGAAATCAATATTGTTCAAATGCACTGACTTTTTTAAAAAAGTAAAACTTTTTCTGGTAAGTGAAAATTTAACACAATGGATTAACTCTGATGTATTTAAAAACATTTTTCAAGTAATGCAATTACAAACATTTCTCTGAAGCGCTTGGATGTGAGACATGCTTTTCTTAAATCAATCAGTAACTTACCATTTATGATATGTAACAGCATGTTTACAGAAAGAATAGAACAGTTTTAAATAATTAGTAGCATTTCATAGCCCAAATCATCCTAATACATATAATGATATTGTAATGAGTTATCTATTTGAAACCACCTTAGTATAAGCAGATAAATATTGAGGTTCTTCAAAAATACAGCCCTTTCACTGTCAAAAATATATAACATTCATACCGTAAAATGTACAGGAGATTTGGTATCGCTTTACAAATTTCAACTCAGTGATGCCTATTGTCATTTTAAAATTGTGTGAAATCATATTAATATTTTGAGTGACACATTTTCTTTCATTTTTCAGAGAATTTTAAGAGTAAGAAGAAAAGCCATAACCTAAAAAAGAAATAGCCTATCAATGACAGTTTATGTAAACAGCTATTTCTAATGGAGTTAAAAGGCCTTGCAGTACAAGTGAGGTTTCTAATAGTAATTGATTTACGAGAAGTAATTGCTGACATGTTTTCCTGTCAGGTTTATTTTCTGTGATCAAATTCGTTTAAAAGGACATACAGTGTGCAGACTGCTTTGATACAGCTTGAGTAGTGGCAAAGTTGTTCTCAAAGCTTGTCAAAGCTTGGGAGTTTAGTGGGCTACCTTTGTGGGTGTAAAGGAATCAAAGTAGAATTAATAACAATGGGAAATAATCTGTCTTTGCTTCAGTGCAAAGTTGTATACAATTTACTTTGTAAACCTGAATTCAGCTGACATCTAGCAAGGCAAAAATGAAAAACTACCCCAGTATTTGGGAAAACTGATAAGAAAGGCTATATAATAAGATGTGGCAGTAAACTTTCTGACAATAAATGAGAATACAATATTTTGTAATAAGAAAGGATGGGGCGGGGAGAAAGGAGCATCTTTAAAAGCATCACGAATATGTGTGAATCATAAATCCAAAGCGCCTAAGCAAATGCTGCCAGAGAAGTATCAGCACAGCCCAGAACAAAGAGGTACAAACCCAGGGAAATAGATTCTCTCTTTTTTGAGGTTGGAGCCTATAACTATGTTCAGTAAGATGGAAAAGACCATAATACGCTGGCTTAAGCATATTCCCATTCAATAGGATGAGTCATGGATTTGTACCTCAAATCCTCCACCTCTGAGCGTGATCTAGATAATAGCTAGCATTTTGATTTGCCTGCCTTCTGTTTGAACTTCTAAAAAAATGATTAGAATCATTTAAAGAAGAATACAGGTAGGCCTGTCCTAAGAATCCAAGTGTGAAGAAAGGCACATCTGAACACATACTGAGGACAAATGTTTCAAGACTCATGGCTTAAGTAGAAAGAGAAAACACCATACACTATTCCATACAAAGCAGAGCTGAAATAAGCTCCCTTTTTCCCAGTTCAATGAATTATTACGTTGTACCTTTATATACCTGCACAATGCAATGAAATCACAGGAATGGAACACAAATTAAAATTTCCCATGCTACACACATATATACACACACCTTAAATATTGATCAAACTAATATTTATAATTCTTTATTCAATGATTTTTCTAATATAAGCCTTCAGTTCTGTAGATTTTGACTGTTTTGTACAGTAAGATTTGCTATACTAATCCCAAATCATCTAAGCAATTACTAAGGATTATACAGCTATGTTTCTAACTCATGGCCTACTCTTGCTACTAGGTAATAAAGTCCCAACAGTCAGTTGTATCTTAGGCGGGTGATGAGTCCTCTACAGAGATGATCCTGTGGGGTCCACAGTGCTATCCATGAATGAGATAGAAGGGTTGGGCAATGCTAGAGTTATGAACAAAGCATTTACCTATTAGTCTGGATAAAGACAGAAAATGTTATCCCTTTGAAGTGAAAAACAGGCAGCATCTTCTACAGAGAAAAGTTACAATGCAACATTCAAGGGTCTCTATCTTCCCTGTCACTGCCAGTTACTGCTCTGTCTTGACAAGGTCCTACCTCCCCTGCATTGAACAACCACAGTAGTAGCTGTCAAATTCTAAAGAGGATAATTTAGAATTTTCCTGTTCTACTGGAGCAAAAGAGTAGCAACCAGACTCATACGAATAATAGCTAACAGCTACAGTTTCACAGGGTTTACTAAAATATGCCAAAAGTAGCACCAACAGTTTATAAACATTGTGAAAGTTAACCCTTAAACTGAAAATATATTATACTTCCTTGTTTAATTGATTTGTGCCTCTTAAAATTTATGGGAAGTCATAGCTTAAAGATCATTTTCTGTTTTTCTAAGTGGTAGAACAAATGTTAGAATCTTATACTGTGTTTGATGAAAGATAGAATTTTTCCACTTTTAGGACTAAAAAATTAAGCCACTAATGCTTACCCACTACCAATTATATGATTCCAAACATCAATTGTATGTTTAGACATTTGCTTTTTAAACTGACATAGTACACCATTTACCATATTCCTGTCTTTAATGAGCAAATTCAAGGCACAGAATCTAATCCAATTTAAAAAATAATAAAAATATCCAGAAAGATAAGTTACATTAGAAGAATTCCAGCATGTGGAAGAGTCCTGTTTGCAGTTTTTAAAGATGGATGGGACCATGTGTTAAGAAATGCAGGCAGCTCCTAAAAGTTTAGCTGCTCCAGGCTGACAGCAAACATGGGGAATGAAAGTGTAAGCCTTAAAGACTCAGTGTAATGAATACTAACATAATAAAAGCTAAGTGCTAACACCCTGAATGAGTTTCTAAGCAGGTTCCGGTAAGAATGCAATCTGGCCAAGGGCACAAGGTTCATAAGAAGAGAATGTGAGGTCCTGGGGCAGAGAACCCAGAACTTTGCCTGAAATTATCAACTACAAAATGTTAGCTACTAAATGGTTAGTGCTAATTAAACCACTAAATGCCTGTGTGTGTGTGTGTGTGTGTGTGTGTATGTTTGTTCAGTACTGCAGTTTGAACCTGTTGTAGCTTGGCATAGCTAAAACCATCTTGTGCACTGTATTTGACCCAGAAGAGTGAAAAATTACTCAGGATACCAGTCCCATAAGAAAGCAGAATGAGCTGCACCCACAAGAGAGAAATCTACCTGCTCAACAAAGAAGCAGGATACAGGTGTCAACCAAAATTAATGTAAGATTCCAGCTAAATTGTTTCCAATAGGCTGTCTTTTTGTGGTTTTCTGTTTTAAAAGCTCTGTAACTTTCCAGTTCAGCACTTGTTTGGACTCTGAAACCGGTCCACAGGTGGTCACTGAGCTCAGCTAATAAAATTCCAAATGTAACAATTTGGCTGCTTGGATTCTTATATTGTTAAGGAACCCACTTCACAACCTCGCACGTTTACACTGGGTTACATGTCCAGCCTTTGCTATTTATTTGCTTTGAAACTGTGAGACAGAATCTCTCTAAGTTGCCAAGTCTTCCAGCGTGGATGGAACTTGTGCTCTTCCTGCCTCGGTCTCTCAGAGAACTGGGCTTACAGGTCTGAGGTAGCTTTATGGTAACTCACCATGCTAGCTTGGTGCTAACTTTTTGCATAGCAATGACAAAACTAATACAGATTTGATGTCACAGAGAAAGAGAGAGAGAGAGAGAGAGAGAGAGAGAGAGAGGATATTAAAAATGTTTGTTTATCATCAGTTGATTCATGACAGGGCACTGTTTAGTGCTGTAACCTGAACAACACTGAACACAGGATCACATACATCTTTTATTTGTCCTTCCTTTTGAATAAACAATGAAAAAAAAACTTTAACATCTGATTTAAAAATAATGGTCTATTTCTCAATATCTCAATGCAATTTTCAAATCTTCGCCTATGTGACCATATGCTTTATTTATTAGTAATATGATGAAAATAGCGGGCTTTTTTCTGTGCACGATGGACTAAACTTTCTACAGATTAAGGTGCTGAAGATTGTGCATAGGCTTTAAATCTTTGACAAAAGCTTTCATAAGATGTTATATTATGGTATGTTGTTTATATAAACAAACTCAATAACTCTTTTTAAACAATGCTGTAGCAAATGTATCATTACTATTGCATTTTGCAGAACAGCAAACATGGCCAGAATGTATAAACAATTTGCTGTTTGATGTGAAAGGGCTTGTTACTTTTTATACTACTTTTAGTCATGGTCTGCTGCATGATACTACTTCTGTGTCTTTCAAAAAGCAAGCATTAACCCTGTCTGGTAATATAAACATAGTGAAGTTATTTTATTTGGTGATATTTACCTTTGATAATATGATTATTGTGTCTAGCAAATAAATAACTGCAAATTTTTAAGATGCTCAAATTGAGTTATCTCTAACAATAAAATAATATTATTTTACGTTTTTAATATTTTAATCAGTACATGTTTGTAATATACAGTGTTTACATGCATTGTGGGGAATTGGTACATTCATGTAACGCATCTAAAGACGTTTTTTCCACTCCACAATCCTTTTCGGCAACACCACAATCATTTATTTGTATAAGTCCTTATAAAGTTAATTATCATGCATATAGGTTACCAACCAGAATAGCAGTATAAAAACTTACAAAACACTTAAGTCAATTATCCTAAATCAAGATACACTTTTGGATACATTGTTCATGCTGAATTACAATACTTTTTCTCTTTTATTTCCTCTTGTTTTTTGTGTAGCACTTTATTTATATATTTAGTTTCTCTGATAAGAGAAACTATATGTTATTAAAGTTTATGTGTTTGATTTAATTCATTTAACAACATAGTCCCAAGGCACATGCACTTTCTTACAAATAACTGAAGGTTATAACTCCTTCTTTATAGCAGAGTAATATTCCATAATGTATAAATAACACATTTTCTTTACCTATTCATCTGTTGGTGGACATATAGTCTTCTCCAAGATTTAGCTATCATGACCTCCATTCTCTACAATATAAGCAAATGAAAATTCATTTTTATAATTTCATGAACCTCTAGCCTAAAAATCCTATTCATACATTAGTCTTCTCCCACGCTTTGACTTGTTTTTGTTTTAGCCGTTACAAACTGCAACTTCTGGTTTGAAAGACTACATTTGTGGCACCCAAATAGGTTTCCCTATACAATGAAAGCCACAAATGTCTGATAGTGTTTGTCCACATTTGCAGGAATTCAGGGTATTTTGGAATAAGTCAATCTTCTAAATATTTTATGTCTATGTGTTGAATCCACAGATCCAACGTTCAACTATATTATTACTTAAACATAAATGTTTGGGGTGGATCTAGTTCTGAGAAATTTGACTTAAATATCAGCAATTGTCATAGACAATGGGTCCTAAAATTGGAGTTTTGGTGCAGAACTACTCTGGGACTGTATGACAACAGTGACTTTTTTAGTGCTAATTGCAGTGTAGGTAACCTGTGACATGATGATAGTGCTGGGAATACTGACTGGTAGGATATTTCTAGATCTGGGGGTAATTGTGAGACATTCTTATTGTTGAGTTGAAGAAAGAAACAGGCAGACTCAATTTAGCCAATCAGCAAATTAAGGTGCAGTGTAAAATTGTAAGATTTCATCTCAGCTGGAGGTCAGAATGAAGACCAAGGGCGGGACTGAAAACCAAAATCCCTCAGGCAAGGCTGCACGTGTGGTTACAATGACCCCCTTGATTTTTGGAGGGATATTTTGACTGACATGCTTAGGAACGTTGGCCGTCTAGTTCCCTCTCTGTATTCTCCGCGTGTGGAATTGCAATGCCTGCCAGTGAATACAGTGTTTTCTTCCACAGTGTCTCATCATGGCTCAAAAGAATGAATGTCGGTCTTACAAACAGCTAGAAGGGATTAATTATCAATGAAGCTGTGGACAAAGCTCTTAGGACCAACAGCAACTGTGGAATCATGCCTGGAAAAAATCTGCAGCTGTCTGTCTTATAGGAGCAGACTGAGAATCCAAGTAAGGTAGAGTTTTTTGTTATAGAGACACCTGTTCTTCACTTCAAATTTAAATCCCAGTAACATGCAAATATTGTGATGGCTCTGTAACCCTTGGGAAAACTGAGGGCATTTAGTAAATGAATGAAGATGCAGTATTTTGCTGAGAAGTCATTTCCAAGGTTCATAAAATTGAACTTGGCAGTGTGACTCTTACATAGGAACCAAAGTTCTCAGTATTCTTCCTGAATGATCATAATTCTTATCACATAGAGAAGAGTTTTGAAGACATTGAGGAACTGATCATAGTACAGCCCCATGGTGGTTCTTTTCTCTGGGTTAGTAGTAACAGTTGAGGACATTGCTATGTCACTGGATTTACGAGCGTCAAAAATTATAGTAAGTTTCTTGAGACACATGTTTCTACATTTAAGCAGTATGTGAAGTTATTGATAATATAGACTTCATTGCTTTACTTTTAAACCACTTCAGAATGGCACCTAAAAAAAACTTGGTAATATTGAATCTTGGTAGTACCTGGGTTTCCAGAAGATACTCAGCAATGTTTTTTACCCACTTCCTTGACCACACTACTGCTAATGAGTTTATAGATTGTGAAATAATAAGAACTATTCTATCTAGGACATTAGAGCTGCATTTAAATATAAGAGTGGAGTAAAACAGTATTTTATGAGTTTTGAAATGGCCTTTCATAGGTGTAGCCAAGGCGCCAGCTTGTGGGTAATCCTGGGTGGGAGTGAGGTTCTAACCTTCAAGACATCCCAAAGAAACCTAGCAGCAACCATCCTTGTAAGTGGTATCTGCACATCAAGAAAAATATTGAATGTTTCTGCTCATCACAGCTTTGCAGTGACCCACATGGGAGAATTACAATTCCTGTTTTTGTAATTTGTGATCCTATGCAGGGAGCATGGTTTACAGAAGAAGGATCCTTCCATCAGGAAGCATTATAAAAGTTGAAATGCATCAAAATTTAAATCTACTAATGTGTCCTATTCTGCCTTATAAAAAGAAAGGGATGGATTTTGCAAGCTGGGTGGGGTCATAGACACTGATCCTTATGAGGGGCTAGACCATAGAGGGAGAAGGGAGGAATCTGTTCATGATTCAGAGACTTCTCTGTGCTGTCATGCCCAGTTCCAAGCATGAATGACCAATCAGAACTACAACAGCCTTACTGGAGAAAGATTAAATGGCTCATTGGTCCATCAGAAATGACCTCTGGGGTCATGCTGACGCAGGAGATTGGGGCACAGTAAATGGGCTGGGGAAGTGGGTATGAGCTGTCATTCACAGAGCTCCACATGTACAGAACACCCAAAGCCCTGCACTTGGAACCAATCAGCGAGTCCTACCTTCAATCCTTTTCACAAGAATTTCAGCACATTTTCATTAGGATGGCTTAGAGGTGATATCAGCCTGAAGAATGGGAGACACAAAAGACAGCCATCTTCAAGCTGGGCCCCACACATTAACACTCTGCGTGACCTGCCCTGTGAGTTGCAGGGTGTGTCTCTTATCCTAATTTTTGTTGCCCTCAACTTGTTCTGCAGAGCATGCTTCTATTCTTTTTTGGTTTCTTTTTTTTACCTTTAATAAACATAAAATTTCACTACTTTTTACACTTGTCTTGATCAATTCTTTCTTAAAGACAAAAGAACCTAGAAAACACCTCTAGAAGGAGACCCTAGCATCCCAGAAATCTGTTAGCAATACCGCGATGCTAGTCATATAGAACCCGGATGTGCAGCTTTGGTAAATGGTGATCTTGACTAGAATATTAAGGACAGATGGTGAACATAAGTTATATTAAGGATAGTTTATGCAAATTATCCTACTGGTCCTTCTTTATGTTTCCATATGTTTGTCTTGGAAAGTCACCATCTGGTAGATATGTCAACCAATCCCTGAACTAATTACGATATTGTTTCAAAGATATAAGGAGATACTGCAGTAGGAAGCACTGGTGCTAAGTCTGAATTCTTGCAGATTCCTTTTTGCATGTGTGTCTCTTGCCCCTCTTTTTTCTTTAATAGCCTCTCTCTGTCTGTCTTCCAAAAACTAGCTTCTGAGGACTCATACTACTAGCTTCAGAAGAAAGGTACCATTATCTGAACACCTTTTCCTGGGACAAGGCTTAATCACTACAGGAATCTGAAAACCAAGTTCTTTTACCTGAAGATGAATATCTCTGTTTTGTAACGTTATTTTAAATATTTATATTTGGGTCACTTTGAAGATAGTTCTTGTTGCTGTCTTCTACTTTTTTTCAATGCTATAGATTATTGCACTCAAGACCTGAAATGATTTCATTCTATTTGCATACATGACTTCCTAAAATTCTAATACCCACTGACTCTACTTTGACTGAAATATCTTTTGACCAATGAAATGCTGGTAGAGATGGTGCACAGATAAGTTTGAACAGTAGTTATGCTTAGTGACTTGTACTCTTATCCTGAGAGCCTTCCACATATTGGCTTTTTATTAAATCTATACTGCTTTCCTCTACACAAAAGAACCAGACAGTCCAGCTAAGACATAGGACAGAATGCCAGACTTGAAAATTAGCTCCTGCTTAAGCAAAGAGAAAGAGATTGCAGCTAACTTGATGGTTATACTGGTGAATTATACTGATGGAGACCAGAAAAACAATTACTCAGATGAGCCCAGTTCCAATTTCTGACTCCACAAATAAAGGGTTAATTTGACTTTTGCTTAAGAGTAAAACTGATGGAGACCAGAAAAACAATTACTCAGATGAGCCCAGTTCCAATTTCTGACTCCACAAATAAAGGGTTAATTTGACTTTTGCTTAAGAGTAAATGAATCATTGATCATTACATGCATGTGCATGCATGCACCAAATATTAAGTAATAACTACTCTTGGTCCTGTCCTACTTCCCAAACTTCATTTTGGTTCCTCCTGGAAGCACTTCCTGCATAGCTCATTTGTACATCAACCTCTGGCTGAGGGAGTACTTCTAGAAGATGTGACCAAGCTTAATGATTTATTAACTCTTTGTACTTTATGATGACTCCATTAAACATATACATTTAAATTACAAAATGGGCACTTATCTAGGGTATTTGAATTTGAAATGAGAAGCCATTCACAAAGAGATTGGGGAGAACCACACACGTTTTCCAGGACTACGTTATTCTTTCTCTTTTGTCTGCCTTGAGCATCCCATCTGCTTTGAATAACTTTATTTATGAATAAAAATTAAGGGATTAGACTCTAAGTAGAGACATGCCAGAGGAATAATAATTCAACAAAATGAAAAAATGATAGGACAGAGAATTTTCCTGTGTTTTCATTCTATGTATTCGATAACAGGCAGAGAAATCATCAGAAAACAGGTAGTGAAATATTTGCTATAATTTGACACACAACAGCAAGTGTAGTTCAGTAAATAGAAGAAATAAAGATAGGTAGAAAAGAAACAAGGAAAATCATAATTTCACAAGTGAAACTGCAACTTCAGGACACAAGACCAATTTCAACATTATTTCTTTTTCTTTTCTCTCAGAACACAATGAGCCTGGGCAGTTCTATTTCACCTAAAAGTGGGTTTGTCCTTTCACTTTTTACTTGCAAAAAGGTTCCTTTCACATGTGAATAGACAACCTCTTTTTAACTCATAAAATAGAATTTTCCCAATGAAAGGATGTTATCTTCCTGTGGTTGCACCATCCTTCCCTTATCTTTTTGTGGGTGCCACTGCCCTTTTCTCAAGCTGAAATTTCTATACATTCACAAAGTTCACAGATTCTTACCTCTAAAAACATCTACATATTCCCAATTCAAAACTTCAGTGCCCTCCCCCACCTTGAAGGCCCACTTACTATTTCATGAGTGTATACTTTAAATTTTTTTCCTAATAAATTCCTTTATGTGTGTTATTAACCCATCCTGGAATGTTTTTTGTTTCCTGACTGAAGCTGACCTAAATTTATTCATCATGTAAAGTGGATTAGGCTCCTTATTTTGGCTTTAGGACCCTCTAAGATCCTGACTGCTGATAGGTTTCTATCCTTTTTCGTGTAACAAAATGATTCTTGAGGTTAAGGATATAAAACACTCAAAAGTACATAACATTCCATCCCATGGGGTTTCCAATGAAATTAATGAGTTGACACAAGACAGGCTTCTCTATTATGGTAAGAGTTCAGCAACACGTTTGAAAAAAAATATATATCAGCATTTGAAAATTGTCTCGTTTTGCAGATGGAAAAATTCTAGCATCTTAAAGCTTTATACACTAGAAATCTATATCATGAAATTACTCATAAAGTTTAATTCATCTCTATTGTTCTGATATGTACTTTTTGCCAGAAAGAACAAGTCTGTTTTCTTTTCAAGTTTGTGTTCACATTGGTTTATTCAATAAAATGTAGAAAAATAAATCAAATTCATACACATTGTTTACTTTCATATAATTATTGTGAATATTAACCTTCATAGTCAAAGTTCACCACTGGGGCACTAGATTAGAGTATGTAAAACTGGTTAGGAAAAAAGATGTGATCCCTTAATGGTGAAGTCCCAGGGATATAAGGGAAATGTTAAATGTCAAATACAATACAAGTTCATGTCCTCCAAAGCCAAAGAATGAATCTAAGGAACAATGAAAGTTAAGAGTAGGAAAATTACTGGAGAAAAGGAGTGGGGAACAGGAATGGTAGTACAGGAAATAGGAATAGCTCCTGAGAGATAGGAGGGGTTCTGAATGAATTGACAACCTCTCAAAGGAAGTTTTGTAGAGCAAAATTGTGCAGGCAGGTACAACATGGGTCAAAATTATGATAAAAAAATAAGATTGAAAGCACAGTTCCTTAGGTAATATTGCTGTATTTCTACCTAACTTAGCTGTCTATAATACCAGAACTCACATGCAGAACAGGTCCCAAAGCCATGAACACAAAACCAGTCAGATAGCACCTTCAGTTCTTCTCATGAGAACTCAAGCAAGTTTTTGATAGGATGATCTAGAACAAACATCCTTTGGGGCTCTCCACTACTGCGTTCTCTTGTTCACACCAGTCCACTTTCATGCTGTAGAGTGCACGTTTTTCTAACTTTTACATGGCCCAAACTCAATCTGCAGAGCATGCTTCATTTTCTACCTTTAAAAAACATAAATTCACCCTATGTATTGCACATGATTTATCTAATTCTTTGTTGAAGACAAGAAAGATGTACAGATTACCTCAGAAACAGACCCCAGAATCCCAGAACCTAATAACAATTTTGGCAAAAGCAGCTTGGAGGTAACTTCTTTTGGGCATAGGTTTTTGTTTCTGTTTCTCTCTGAAATCTATGAACTCAAGCCAAGATGGCCTCCTTAGTTTTTTTGTTTCCCTCTTTCTCTACTAGGGAACCTCCAGTCCCAGTCTAATCCTTTCTCTTCAAAGATGGGCTTTCATTTTTTGGAGAATGAGTGACTCCTTTTGCTTCTCTGGAAGAGACAGGGAACTAGATTCCAGGGAACCAGGTGGCAAAATTTAATGGAAGCTGGGTCTCAGGAAGCTTTCTCATGATTCTGGGAATAGCTTCCTAGTGTGTCCTACAGCCGGGGATTTAGCTCAGTGGCACAAGCGCCTTCCTGGCAAATGCGAGGTTATAAGCTTGATCCCCAGTAAAAAAAAAAAAAGTCGTATACCACTATTACACACCTCTAAGTTAGGTAGAAATATTACAGGCACTCAAACAGGACTGAAACCTTGAGAGCTCAATGCAGAAGACAACTGTGGGCTGAAGGCTTATTCACTAAAGGACAGGCTTCAGGAAAAAGAACTTTTCATGCATAATTTCCCTAGGGATGGACAGGAGCTACTGATGCTCTAAATAGTCATCTGTCACCTTAGGGTGGAAATCCAAATCTCCTTCACCTACCACTTTCAGGAAGGTCCTTGTATGTCCATATATACTTGCTATGTGACTTTCTTCCCAATTTGATCCCTGTGTAATGAATATTACCCAAGCAACTATGTTTGCTGCAATCTTGTTGGTTGGTCATAGTTTAATCCCATCTCACACCAATCCTATGATTTTTCAATCTGATCAATATTACCTAAGCAACTATGCTTGTAATCTTATTGATTGCTTATAATTCTGCCCCACCTTGAACCCACCTCACCTGAAGGCTTTGCTCGGTAAACACCCTTGAGAAGCAGGGTTGGGGCGCAACCTATTTTCTAAGTCTCCTTCTTCCTCTTTTAGAAGTTTTCTTTCTTCAGTAAATTCTTCTTACCCTTAATCTCCATTGTTCCTAGAATTGATTCCTTAATTTTAGAGAACACAAACTCAGTATTTCAGATACCTAGCAGGTTGGGAGTTTCTTTCCCCTATATCACCACTATGTGAGAAAGGAAAATGGAAGCATATGGTTTCTGTTTTTTCCAGTTGGTAGAATCCCATAGATCAGCATTAAGTTTATCTTTCCTTTTCTTTCTTCTCTTTCCTATTTTTGCTCACTTGTTGTGAGTGTAAATCAATTAGAAGCAGTTATTAATCCAGTCACAAAAGACATTATTCAGAGTCCCTGTGTGAGACCTAGAAATATGGTGTCTTTTTGTCCTCATATTTTTGTTTTCTGTGGCAGTGTTCTGAGCTCTCTCATTCTTTTGGGAAAAACAGGTACTGATAACAGGTGTCTTCTTAAATAGCTGTTTACCAGATCACCCCTTCCTGTGCTCACAGTCCTGCCTCAGCTTTTCTCCTAGAGGGCCTTCTATCGCTGAGCATCTTTAATAAGTAGCTTTCTCAGGGCCTTATTTGATCCCAGTCCACCATGCTTCCGTATTTGCTCATCATTTTAATTCATCATATTTATTGGTCACTTTGGTTCACCATGTGAGTTAGCCACACATGTGGCCATTTTTGGTTTCATCTTGGACCTAACCATCGTGTTTTGCCACATTTGTCAGCCAATGTAGTTGGTTACCTGGTTTGGTGACATGGTGCTGCCATGCTTGTTACTAATTTCTTTTGTTTTCTTTCTTTCTTTTTCTTTTTCATCTAGTTTCATGGTCACTACTAAATCTCACTCTTGTAGAAAAGAGCTAAGCCTCCAATTTTAAAAGGCATGTGGGTTTCTGCCCCTCTTCTCTTCTGAATTAGATTAGATCATTTCCTTTTAATTTTTTTAAAGGAAATTTTGAAATACATGCCGAACGGTTGAGCAGAACAAAGGAACAAACTTCAACTCAGGTGTATGTGAGTAAGCGGAAGGAGAGTCATTCTCAAACTTAGAACCTTTTAAAGATTACTTAAGGGATTTCTATCTCTACTACCTTAAACAAAATGCCTGTTTTATTTGGGGGGTAAATGCAAGGGATATCATTTCTCCAGTGGCTCAGAGAGACCCTTAGGAAACCCTTTCTTTCTAAGGGGATACTCAGTGGGGTTCAACCTAATCTATTAAGAGTTTGTTGTTTCTAAGGTGATTAAAAGAGTCCCTGGGTAGACGGAGCTCCCTGAGAAACAATTGAAATGGTTCTTCTTCAAGGAATATAGTAGATAGCTAAAGAAACTTTACATTAGTAAGGGTCACTCAGATTTTTGTAGAAACAAGATTGGCAGGTGCTCTTCAATAGGTCTGCAAAGATTTCCCACTCTGTGCTTATTCTGGCAAGCTCAGGTTACTTCCTTTGTTAGACCCTGCATAGAAGACAGGAATGTACCCCAGAGAGGACTGACTGTAGGGGAACACAACCCTACCAGCTCCTGGTCCTGGGGAAACGTCTTGTGTTCTTCCTGGAGACCAAAGTCTTATTAAGATATGGAAAGAAGGGACCATTGTGGACCAGTAAAAGCAAAACAGAAGGGTCCTTTTCAGTCACCCTTCTCATACTTGCTGGAATAAGGGTAGCAAAGATAGATATTTCATCATAGCTTAAATGGGTGCCTGTATTGAGAATCTTGATCTTCATTGGATCTATAATGTAAGCAATGTTGCTATGGCCAAGATTCTCAGGCTCTTACAAATTTATCTAGCATCCTTCTTTGCCATATTCCCTCTTCCAGAGGAAGAATCTGACTTGCTCCATCTCATATTTGGTTTTCACATTCCCATTCTAATAGTAAAATAACTTTCCTGACATGCTCACCAAGGTTTTCTCCATCAAACAAGCAGCTAAACAGTCCTTCACATATAGACCTTAACTCCTTTTTATTATCTTCTGGCAGATGTTTATGTCTTCAACCCCTTCAGTGAGTCACAACATGCTAAGGTATTTGGAGAGACTATAATCTCCAGTGTAAGAAGGATCAGTATTCCTTTTTAGCTGAGAGTAGCTATAAGAAAACAGAGACCTCCACATCCTCAGTATCCCATAAAGAATTATGTGCATTTATATCTTTCAGGGAGACAGGAGATTAGGGTATGGCAAACTGGCTAGAGAAGTGAGGATCATCTGTTAATTATGCAGAACAATTCACCAAACTCTGCACAGGAAATCAATGAGACAGTGTTGTCTTCAATTCTGCTTTCAGGAACTCAAGCAAGTTTTCAGGAGGATGACCTAGACTTGATGTCAGGCTGAGTAGCAGGGTACACAAAAAGATGGTCACCACTGAGCATTCCTTTAATGTGCATTCTCTTCCACAGTACTCTGCTCTTAGGCCATAGTGTACATTTTCCTACTTTTGCTTGGTCAAAACTTGCTCTACAGAGTAACTTTTTCTATCTTTAATAAATACAAAATTTTGCTACCTTTTGTACTTGTTTTGTCCAATTATTTGTTCAAAACAAGAACCTAAAAACCATCTTAAAAGGAGAACTCAGTCCTGAGATCCGAGCCATGTTGGAACTTAGGGCACTGGGAAACCGAGCAGCCAGCCTGCCACCCTGGTAGGCGCTGTGAGTCTACTGGTGCACAGGCTGAGAATCAAACATGCCACCACCACCATCACCACCACCTCCCTCCCTTAGCAAGTGGGAGCCAGAGATCTGAGCATCTCTTGGGAGTTTGACCATATGTAATATAGCAAATAAGAGGGATTTCCTTCTACCATCTCTTTGAAGGCAAATATTTCTATCACTGTTTTGCTTTGTCCTGATTAATGGTATTGCTCTATTCAATATTCTGTTTTGATAAGTTCTATAATATTCTGTATTTCCTTTAATTTTGCTATACCTGATTTAAAGAACAACTATTGTGAAAATAACGAAATATACTATGGTACCTATTACTGTTATCCCGGTAACCTGCTGTAAAGTTCTGTACCAATTTCACTATACTGTGCTGTTGTATTTCACTACCTTCAAATTAATAAAAAAATTTAAAAAAAGAAACATTAACTTGAAAGGAAATTTATAGACTGAAAATCAAAGGAGAGAAAACAGTTGTTCCATACAACAGGAGATCAGAAAAAAACCAAGGGTAACTTTCCCATCAAGCACAGAATGGATAAGAAAGACATGGTATTTTCATACCATGAAAAGCTACCCAAGTATAAAGTAGAATAATTGTGAGGCTCTTGCAGGTAAATGTATGCAACTGGAGATCATGCTCATGGGTGAAACAGTTTGAACTCGTATGGGTGAACCCTAGCATAAAAAACAGAAGGAGTTAGAGGGAACAAAAAAGCACAATGTATAATATAAAAGTGATAGGGGAGGAAATACCTGGGAGGAGAAGGTAATGATGCTGTTAATTTCTTACCATCTTGGCTTAAACTCTTATATTATTTTCACAATTTTGTTAGGCTTGGTTTTGTTCTGTCTTGTTCTGTTAGATTTTACTGTGTCTGATGATATAAGCAGCTATTTTGAACATAATGGGATGCATTATAATATTCATGGTTGGTTTCCTATTATCTTGTTTTGAAGTCCTATAATGTTTTCATTCATTTGTTTAATTGGTTTTATTATGTTGTGTTTTGTTTGATTTTATTATGTGTGATAGTATGGACAACTGTTTTGAAGAAAACAAGACATTATAGAAACTATTGTTCATTTCCTATTATCTAGTGTTGAAATCCTGTAATGATTTCATTCTTTTAATTGGTTTTATACTATTTTGTTATGTTTGATATTGTTGTGTGTGAAGATATGGGAAACTATTTCTAAGAAAACAAGAGACATTATTGTAGCCACTGTTGATTTCCTATTGTCTTGTTTTGAAGTCCTGTGTTGCTTGCATTGTTCTATTCTGATTTGCTTTGTTCTGTTTTGTTTTATTCTATTTAAAATAAAAAAGGAGAACTCAGAACCTCAGAACCCTACTATACTATTTTTATTTGCAATAGATTTATTGCTACTTAAATATGTACATTTTAACCATGTTGTAGAATATTTATGAGAGATTATATATGTACAAGGTTATGAGGAATAATCAAAATTTAGATAAATTATTAATACAAAGTTACTAAATATTTGGCAAGATGACTACTTGTAAGATGAATAAAATCTAAGGGAATAAAATTGTATAATAAAGGAGAGATTATGTATGAATTAGTAAAAACGATAGTACAAAAAAAGGCATCCTGCAAGTATATGTAAAATAGAGCAATAATTATACCTACAGTAATTCTTGTCTGGAACAGTTTGATTTAAAATATTAAATAAAAAGGTTATATGCCAATAAAGTTATACTTTTATTTTATTTGAAAAATATGAATCCTGGAAAAATAGTACAAAATAATTTGTAGTAGAAAATATTGTGTCATCCCTAATAGAAATTTTCTAAGTTCAAAGCTCTTAATGAATAAAATTTTGATCTCCCCATTTAAATATTATGTGTCAATGAAAGAAAAGTCATTCTTAGAAATGTATAATAGTTTTGTCCAAATAAGTAGTATAGTTATTTTAAGAATTGATTTCCTAATATTTCTAATCTTAATTTGCACTACAGAAATATTACACATATATTTTTCACCATTTGCCCTGTATGATAAATTGTATTTATGAATTAATCATTTATAAAAAAATTACAAACCCTTAATTCTTAACGGAATCAAAACTTATGCTCTTACGTTTCTCACCTGACAGATAGGGGATTTGAGTTGGAGGTGATATCTATGACTATAACTAAAGAAACATAATAAAAAGAGAAAAGCTATGCAGAGCCAGAATCTTCTACCATTTTCATTTTACCTGGACCTACAGTTACGCCCAAAATTCTGTGTGATATAACAAGATAAAAAAAATAAAGATAAAAGTGAATCGACAGTCAGCTGGACCTTCTGCCCAGAAGCCATGCACAAACTGCAGTGGGATTATTATTATTATTATTATTTGTGTTGTTTTGTTTTTGATACTAGGGATCAAGCTCATGACCTCACACTTGTCAAGTAGGCTCTTGTACCACTGAGCCAACTCCTCAGCCCCTGATTATTATTTTTGGTTGCCAACTTGGTATGGCATCATACTCGGTTACATACTAACCTGGGTGTTTGTGTATAGGCTTCTAATGTCTACAGTCAATTGGTTTTAAGTGAAAGGAATTATCTCTGTAACATGTGTAAACCTCATCCAATTGACTAAAACTGTATCATGGATAAAACTGAAGTAATTATGAGGAAGATGAGATTCTAGTCAAGAATACAGTATTGGCTCTTGTCAGGAGTTTCCATCCTGCCAGCCTGGCCCTGTAGCTTGGCAGCTACTCTAGGCATGCAACCCAATAACACAAAATAACATTTCTGTCTCGTATACATAAATGAGATATATCAATGATATATTTGTAGATAATATACATATATATGCATATATGTGTGTATGTGTGTGTGGAGTCTCTATGTAGGTATGGTATATATGCATACACATACATGCATATAAATGCAAGCACATGTAATTTTTTCATTTCTATAGATTTCTTTAACAGATATAGGAGTATTAAATAGTTCTTAGCCTCTTTTATCTTAAGAGTTCAAGGAACACAAGGAAAATATTTCGGGAACAGGGAAATACACAGTCTGAGAAATTCTGGAGATAACTCTGCTTATCATTATCACTATATGCCCCCAGCCTTGCAGAGTCAGAAAATAACATTAAAGCAAGTATTCAGCACCTCTGAGATTCTTGAAATTACTTCCTAAAATTTCTGCTCAGTCGTGGGTCTACTATCATTCATGCCAATATTTAATTTTGAATAAATACCATCTCTTCTCTAAGGCACACTGTCACTGGGACTGCATGGATTTAAATAATGAATACAGGAAGAGTCTAAGATTTCCCAAAACTTAGTTTTGAAGTCTTTCCCTGAGCCTAGCAATAGTATAAACTAACATTTTATGTGATTACTTTTTATGTCACTTATTGTACTGTGGTGAAGTTGCGATCTATAAAACTAGTATTGTAAAACTCGAAAACAGTTGCTCCGATTACAAACTGTAGGCATGAAAAATAGATGAAACAATATAAGCATAAAACAACTTGGAAGATAACAATATGCAATGTGTTATCCATCATTACTCTCCTATTTCCTTGTTTTGAAATTTGTACCATCATTTTTCTTGTTTTTTTCTCTTTAAAATAAATAAAATAAAAACTCTAAAGTAAATATTGAACCTAGATATGAAGATTTGGAAAAGTACTTGAACCAGAAAAAATGGTATTTGAGAGCTGCAAAATAGATCTGGCGATCTCTTTAGTTAGTTTAGCACACACTAATTGGGCATGTTTACTAATTTTCAGGATGACTGTGTATTGAAATATAATTTTTCATGAATATTTCATGATTTTACATGGTCCAAGTCTTTTAATCAACGGAAATGTTTGAATAGAAAAGACCTGGGAAGCTAGAAGCCTGGAGTTGTATCTCTCCAGAAACATTTGCTGCTTCTTGTTATTAACCTAATAAATAAGGGTAAGAATTTTTCCTCCCCTTCCTGGAGAAGAGTTGTTTACATTTCAGAATGAGAAACCTGTCTGTCTTGGTGGGAAGAGAGGGAGGATGTACCACCAGCATCTATGTAAGCACTTGGTTTCCTAATTTTGAAAGTGTTGTTCTGTACCATGAACCAACTGCATGTAGAGATGAAATATTATTTTAATTTAAATCATTCTGTGGGAATTTGGAGCTTGGCCAGCAATAAATGCTGTCTCTCTGTTACAGAAGTTTCCCCCACAAAGAAAAGGTATCCCTTGCATTAGGATTGATTATCTGGTAAACTTTTTAAACATCTGGATTAGGTATTAATATATCCATTTTAAAATAAGAAAATTGAGAATGTAAAACAGTTGCATCTATATATAAGGGACCATAAAATGATACAATGAATATTTCCTCATTGTTCTTGACACTTTCTGGAGCAGTTCTTATAGACCTCTTTTGTATCTTTAATAGCACTGTGTGACTGCTTTATTGTCCTAAGTCTGTTCAGTATGGTTATCTTCAAGGTCATTTTGACTTTAGGGAAGAACCAAAGTTGCATGGTGCCAGAGGTGGTAAATAAAGCAGATGACGCCATCCCAGAATGTGTTTATTTCTCAGCAATTTTGCAATACTTGAATCAATTCAGGACATTGAAGCATCTACCAAAAATGACAAGAAAGAACCCATAGAATTGTTTTAAAAACTGGCAAGAAAAATGGGTTAAGTGTACTTGAAGCAAGGGAGAGTACTTTCAGGGGGATTAGTAAAGAATTTATCTTCTACTGTAATAATTTTCAAATTTAAACATTCATGGGGCTGGGGATTTAGCTCAGTGGCCTAAGCATCTGCCTGGCAAGTGCGAGGTCATGAGTTCGATCCCCAATACCAAAAAAAAAATAAAAATAAAAAAAAAATAAACATTCATACCTCATGTATGTATGCATGAGAATATATATGCATATAAAACCATTATTCCCTAGTAATATCTTTAACTAAATTATTGCAAAGATATGGATAGAATTTGAAAAAAAATTTGTTTCAATGATATTTTGCAAAAGAATAAGCAAAATAATCTTTAAAAAGTATTTGTTTTCCTTTTCATTGAAAGTCTAGCTAATACTACAGATCAAAAATTTTGAAGATATCATTTCATTTTTCATGAGGCAATTTTAATTTTCTAAAAAAGGATGAAATTAAGGAAACCAGTAATGATAATATTATAGAAAATACATTAGGTTTTATGAATAAAAAATATGAACGCCATAATGTAGCCATATATGCCTCAAATGTCTGAATTTTTATATTTCATCTCTTTTTAAAATAAATTATTTTACTGAAAAAACATTGCACTTTGATCACCAGAGCAAGAAAGACCACCGCAATTTGTGGGGCAGGTCAGGTGACAAGAACACAAGGCTCAATGCAGGGTTGGGGACCTGGCCATAGCCACCAGGAGGGGTCAGGTTGAGTGCACCGGGGTCCCACAGTGTTTGTGACACAAGTGTATGTCTTTGCTCACGACGGCATCGAGCTGTTCTGGGGAATATTTTCCAGGAATTGTGCAATCTCCTCTGCACTGTTCAATTGCCATTACTTTTAATTTAAGGGTTAATAAAATTTCCACAGTTACAAAAATTAGAATCTTACCGGATCCACTTAAAACTTTATCCCAAACACTCTACAAGCTGGATGCAGGCAGGCACCCTGCAAAGCACCTCTTGAACCTGAGATAGAAGGGCAGCTTAGACACTATAGTACAGTATGTCAGATAATACTACAGTCTGTTATCTTCCAGACTCAGAGTTGTTCCAAAGCCTTTGGCATCTGTGGCAAAGAATCTTGATCCTTGTTATGAAACTGGTTCACAAAGCATCGGATAATCCAGCAGCAGAGACACTGTCTGTCACCATCTCTTCCATGGCGTTAACAATGGCAAGAAATACTTCGGATTTTGACTCCAGAGGAAAGGGGGGACTTCAGGTCAACTTCTTGGACTCCTGCTACTACACGTGGAGACAGATCGCTACCTGAAGGGTGGTATCACTGACAAAACGAGCCACTTTCAGGCATGAAGGATATACAGCACTGATCCTCACGATGCACCATCACCTGGGCCTGGGACTCACCGTGAGGTGGCAGGATCCTTGGAAGCACCTTCACACCAAGGTAAGTCACATGGATAGGAGAGGGAACCTCTGGCTGAAAGTACAAAGTTACTGGATATCCAAAGGGTCTTCTTTCAAGATTTCCAGTGACTTCTTTTCTTCCCCTCCACGAAACCCCATTTTCTCATAATATGCTGAACGCACGTTTCTCGGAGAGTCATCAGTCATGTTTCATTTTTGAAGGGGACCCAGGCTGGGACCAGGGTCCACAGGAGACTGTGAGACCCCGGCAGTGTGCGATGCTGCTATGTTTCATCTCTTGTGCCTCCAGGCACATGGTTTTTTTGTTTGTTTTTGGTTTTGTGTTTGGTTTTTGGTTTTTTTCTAGCTACATCACATGGTGACCACCAGCATTATTTTGTACAGATATCAAAAGTAGTTAGATAATTATAAACATCATAGAATCGCTCTTCTTCCTATTTCTCTCTTTTCAGGAATGACCCACATTTTAATCTGACTTACTTGTGTGTTAGACAATGTGTTGATAAAAATCACTTCTCGTTGAAATGAAAGAACACGGTCCCTTCACACAGCCAGCTGCTTTGAGTCAGCGAAGTCTGAGGGAATGTGCAGTTAGACATGTGTGATAGAACTGAGTGTCAGGTGACTCATTTAAGGATTTGGCAACTAATGATTCTAAGTCAATCCAGTATTAAATTCTATGACCAATGACTGAAGTATTGATATTTTGTTGTGCTGATTAAAGAGTGATTCAAATGTTTTAGAGACAAACTTGTAGGACAGTTCCGTTAATAAAGTTAGTGATGAAAAAGACATTTGTTTTTCTGCTATAGTACTACTTTAAATCTAAGTTGATTCTCAGAGCATACCTGATAATGATTAAACAATGTGTTTTCTTTGCACTTGCAGAAAATATGCTTTAATTATCCATCACTGCAAAATTCTTACATATTAAAAGTAAACATATAGACTCAAAAAATTTCAAGCTGAATGTGAAATGGAATCAACTCCACTGGGAAAAAAAAGCCATAGCAACAAAATTTATCTTGAAGATGTATATCCTTTTAGGTTTTGTAAAACATTTCACCAATTTACAAATAAATGTTATTCAAGATTTAAATATTCTCAGAGAAGTTACTTCATTTAACTTTGTGTATACAGCTGGAAGTCACAGAAATGAAATTAATAGTTTTCCTTTTAAAAATATATTTTCTTACTTTATATAAATGTAATTGCAAATAGTAATTGCATTGTGTAAAAATTTAAAAGCTTTTGATATTTTTCACAATTTTATGATGCTTAAAAGAAAGCAAGAAGGCCTCTCAGAAGTGGGCTAATATATTTGTAATATGATTAACCAACCTACAGATTTTAACTACAGAACAAAGAAAGAATAAAGGCTAGAAAAGATAATCACCCATGCACAATTAACACACACACGTACATGCACACACTTCCCTCTGAATGGGTAAACAATAGATCAGTGTGTTCCTGTCTCTCAAAGTTAAGAAAAGTATTTGTTAAGTTTTTAAATAATATTTGACAATCTACTAATAAGTTTTAAATATATCCCTCTCAAAGTTGTGTGTGGGAAACTTAATGCTCAATGAAATAGTGTTGGAAGGTAGGACTTGTTGGGGAACATTTATGTTATGAATCCTCTGCCCTCATAAGTAGATTAAAATATTTATAAGTCTTGTTGAAGTGTTTTGCTCTTGTTCATTCTTGTACCAGGTGAGGAAACAATGTTATCCTTTTTTTTGTTTTTGTTTTTGTTTTTCTTTTCTTTTTCTTTTTCTTTTCTTTTCTTTTTTTTGTCACCTTTCTTCTTCCTGTCATCTCAGAATGCAAGAAAATCCTTATCAGATGCTAATACTTTGTTACTAGTTTTCTCAGGCTCCAGAATACTGAGAAAACAAATTTTCTTATTTTGCACGTCACTCAATGTTTGGTATTCTGTTTAAGCAGAACAAAATGTACAGTCATTCATCAAACAAATGAAATAGAAATTTACCCTTCTGCAAAAACATGAGTGTTGATATTGCAAAAGGATGGAAGAAATAGCTATATTGTCTAAGAGCAAATGCCTATCATCAACAAAATGAGAAAAAGGATATTGTCAGACTCTACAAAGTAATTCAGTTCCTTAAATTTTATTGAAAATTAGAATTTTTACTACTGTCATTATATACAATATGAAAATTAATATTAATATCATTGAACAAAGATATTAAAATATGATGCAGTATAAAATATACATTCAGATCTTATTAGGCAACTAACGCCAGAAGGGCTATTTACTTTTTTAAGTGGTAGCATTATTTGTAACTATTTCAATCTAAATAAATTCACTCTACATTCAATATTTTATCTAGTCTAGAATACAATAATGGTAGTCAAAAATCTCTTGAATTGTATGGAAACATTTTTTAAAATATCTATTAAGTTAAATGTTGTAAACTAGATTCTCCAGGAATGTACAGTATTCAAGTGAGACAGATTGGAAACAATAGTAAAGGTCTCTCATTAAATGAATGGAGAATTATAGAACCTTAACAAATAGTATCTGGACATGAATGGTGGCATACAGATTCTAGTGGGTAGTTTCGAAAAGGGATACTTATCTGTTTTATTATCTGGTAATAAATGTATAAATGCTTTTATTTAAGTTTGAAAATATGTTCCACCTTAGAAGATAGATAGGCAAGACTTGCTGAATGCAGCCCCAGGTGCACAGAATACAATGCCAAAAATCAACAAATGGGATTATATCAAATTAAAAAGCTTCTCATAGCACAGCAAATAACCAATGGATGAACCTACAAACTGAGAGAGAAATTTTGCCAACTACTTCTCAGACAGAGTAATATCTGTAATACATAAAAAACTAAAACTTAGATATCATAAAATAAAAGGCCCGATTAAAAAAACTGAAAAATTAAAACGCATAGGTACTTCTGTGAAGAATTGCAAAGGACCAATAAATTCATGAAAAGAGGTCAGTATTTTTGCCCCTCAGACAAAAGAAAATCAAAACAATATTAAGATTCTTGTGTGCTGTAGAAAGAATGGGTACGGCCAAGAACTCAAAAAAAAAAATGTGGGAGAGATTGTGGGGAAAAAGAATGATTCTTTCAGTGTTAATGAGAATATAAAGTAGCAAAAGCACTTTGAAAATGAGAATTAATACTGCTCAAAAAACTAAAAAATGACAATTTCATTTGACTCAGTTATATTTTTTCTGTTGATCTTGCCCAAAAAGTTGAAGACATCATATTATGATGATACATGCCTACTCTCAATTCACACTATAGCAGAACATAATAGTCGAATTAGGGAAGTACCCTACATGGCCCTCAACAGATGAATAGATAAAGAAAATGTGGTGTCTATGCACAATGGAATATTACTCAGACAAAAATATGAATAAATTCACATCATTTGTAGGAAAAATGCTTGCATCTTGAGAGTGAAATAAATCAGAAAGAAGTTAAAAATTTCATAGTTTCTCTTACATGAGGAAACTAAAGTACAAATAATTTAAAGGGCAAATTAAAAGAAAGGGGGTAGAAAATAAGAAGACAGACGTGTGGTGATACACTTTGTGGTGAGGTGCTAAAAGGAAAGGATGGAGAAAGACAAAAATGATTATGATGTGATATGTATTTACACCATTTGTGGATGAATGTAAGTATTATGTGTCACAAGGAATATCAAGAGCAGAAAGCACAACCATACATATAAGAAAAGAAACCTGCCCTGTAAAATCTGCAGATAAAAATAAATAGTACTAAATATTTTTTGTTTAAAGTTATGTACAATTATTTGCAACCTAAATGTAGATGACAAATAGAAATTAACAATCAAGTTCCCTTTGAACTTTAGAGGAAATAGAACAGTCTAATCTGGGTAGAACTATGGGGCATTATAGAAGAAGTACAGAGTTTTTGCTTTTTCAAAAAAATGGATTACTATCAGAGCAGCATCAACAATTGAGAGAACATAACCTAAAGTTTATTATTTTCTTTGGACCAAAACAAACATTATCCTCCAAATTAAAAACTGGTACCTATACATCATGTTTCTCTTCCTCTTCCTTTTTTTTTCATTTATCTCCTCCCAGAGACTAAGGTATCACTAAGACTGACATCACTTACAATACTAACAATTTGGAATTGAGATTTAATATTGATTTAATTAAAGGTGAACCATATAAAAGATACAGATATTCATTTAGCTATTGTACCAGAGAAATAAGTCCTGAATTCACCAAAAGCGAAGGCTTCACACACGCACAAACACACACACACACACACACACCCCAAAAAACCAAAGTAGAATACTTGGTCCATACAGTACATTCACTTCTCAGTAAAAATTAATGCATTGGTTTTGGTTCATATTTCTGCCACTTCTCAGTTCAATAAACATGAATCCATCAAACTGGACACTACTTAAACCAGAGATCCAGGCAAACAAATCCTGGGCTGTGATAAATTCTCTAGTCAACTAACCTGTCTGACTGACATTCCAAAATTGATTTATTTATTGTATTCAAATCCCTACATTTTTCTTCTACTTAGAAAATTGAAACACATCAAAAATCAATTAATCTTCAAATAGTGAGTATCCACATGAGCAAAGCAGATAGTTAACTTTATGTGGAAGTTGTCAATGCAAAACTTTAAGCCTTGGGGAGGAGCAAATATAGTAGAGACAAATTTGTATATAAAAAAAAATTCAAGGCAAAGATAATTAAATGCAAATAAAACACTAAATTCTATAGTCAATCAACAAACAAGCCATACCACTAAAATGTCAAAAATGATAATGAATTATGTGATTTAAAAGATCAAGGACACTACTTGAACATGTTACAGAGATGAAGATGAATTTAGACAGAGAGAAGAAAACAAAGGACCAGGCATGCATTCTTGGAGAGGAAACTGGCATATACCAAGGAAGAAATCAGCATGATTTCAAGCTCCAAGTGCCATTTAATGGCTTACTCAAATATAAGTGGAATACTGAATAGACTGAAAATCATTGCTCAAATAAATTAATATTGAGATGAAGGTAAGTGAAAGGCATATGCATGCATTCTAAAAAGAAATAACTACATATTCTTGGTGAACATATTTCACCTACTGTGATGTAATCCTCAATAAATAAATTGTCCGTAGAAAAAGAATAACTACCTAATCTGGAAAAATAATTGTTCCAAATTTGAGAAATAGAGTGGATTCTAATTCACCTGTTACTTTGGAAAAATATGTGTTTAGATGAATTTTTACATTGCAGAGTTCCAAAAGATTGTTTCTTTTTCATATTCCTATAAAAGAAAGGAAGATATGGAAATATTTCACAAAATCAGGCCTTGTACTCTCATCAGTTTTATGAGCCTGAAGTAATATTTATGCATTAATCACTTCATGGAACTGAATATATTTGCGTATATGTCTCATTTTGAAATGCATTTAGCAGTAAATGTGAATAACTTCCTGGGTAGAATTGTCCACCCCAAAGTTATATACATGCAAATGTTTAATAAGTACTCTATAATTAATGGAATCTTGTGTGAAAATCCTCAAAGGAAATAATTGTAAGTCTTTATTTTAAAAATGTCCTGAGTTCATCTCATGACAGGAGCATAAAATGAGACATGAGGACATAGATGATTATAAAAAGCTTATCTCAAACCTAATGCAGCAATTCAATACTACTTTTGAAAGTTAGTTATTTAATCTTTCTGGCCATTCACAGAAAAGTTCACTGTTTTGCAAAATAAGTATCTATATCCAAGTAGCCTTGTAACTGAGCACTTATTTCTGTAGAGCTTCTCTTGATTGTTTTTAAAATGCAGAGTAAAATAACCAAATCAATTCTGTACTTTCCAATCAGTATTCCTATGGAAAGATAAATTTAGAAGTTTCTTCCACCATTCCTCAATTTTCTTGACATACTATGTTAACTTTTTCAACTGAAGACACAGACTAATTTATCAGTGTACTCTTTTGAAACATACAAGTAAGTGTCAAATGAAAATAATTTAGTTGATTCATAGTACAAGATAGAGGCTTTATTTAGCTAATGTGTATCAGGGAGCCCCTGAAAACTACATGATGTCCCAACTGAAGCAGATTTGGAGCTTTTACAAGACAGGTAATGACTGTGTGCTTTTGTGGGTATGGTTAAGACAACAGTTTTTAAATTCAACTGAAATTCAGACTGAGGATTTGTTGCTCTTATAGAAGACCACTATTTGCTAAGAACTCTTTTTACATGCCTTGTGATTTTTCTGCCTTCTCAAAATTTATAGGACAAAAAGAGTCACCGTCAAAAAGTAACAGAAAAGGGGCAAATGTAGAAAGCAAGGGGGAAAATGGGAACGCTCTGCCATACCTGCTTCAATATTTTTCAAGAAAGGATTGTTACAACTATGCTCTGACAAGCAAATAGAGTGGGCACTACCTATCTTTAGTCTTTTATGAATACCAAGGCTACATTTATTCCTTCTCACATTATTTAAAATGCCAGCTCATAAATAGTTATAATCATTAGACCTGCCTAGCATTACCCATATGATTTTAAGTTTTGGGAATATGCACATTTGGGAAGAATGGTTCATGGTTATACCTATAACCATTTTATATTCCATTCTACTAAGGTAACCACTGGCCAGGAACCTTCCACCTAACCCCAGCTTCTAGCTTTAACTATCATTGATAACAACTCGGTCTTCCCTTCAGCCATACCTTACTTGAAAGGTGAGCCTTTGGCCAGTGATTTAGCTCAGTGACATAATCGCCTGCCTGGCAGGCATGAGGTCATGAGTTAGATCCCCCCTACCAGAAAAAAAAAAAGATAAGCCTTTGACTTCACACCCGCACTTTAGTGTCCATACTATTTATCTTATGCCAAAAGCAATTCATTTTTTAATGTAAGTCAATGGAAATGCACATGCAGCTGTTAAAGTTCCTCATGGGGTAGTCAAGTACAGGGAATGGCTTATGATTCCTGAATGAGTGTGTGCTCAGTCAGAAGAGCACACATTCTTATATTCCTGGCATTAACCTGATCTGTGTCTATTGGTTCAGATTAATTATCAATCTTGCCATCTTATGTTCACAAAAATGTCCCAATTTGAATATTGTGTTATATGTCTACACATGGATACCAGCACACCTTGGAGTCATATATGGTAGGACAGAGTTGAAAAGCAGAGGACACATTTTATTATGGTAAGTATCAAAACTGTATCTGATCACTAAACCAGAATGAGGCCTTACATACTCAATCAATGTGTCCTCCAATTTTTATATGCATTCCATAGACACTTAATTATTTAACAAGCATACTACCTCATTAATTGTTTACATGGCTGATACAACATGTTGCATAGACCTGACCTAAGAGTTTTCTAAGTCAGTCTGTTATGCCAGACAGAAAGCTGTGTTATTCCCCACAGGCATCATTCTAGAACTTTTTTAAAAAGTCTAAAATATCAGGTACATGAGGAAAGTAATCATGCCATAGAAATTGTACACTCTAGAACAGACCAAACTTTAATGAAATAATCGCCCTCAATAGCAATATACAAATAAATACCATGTCCCCTCTCCCTAAACTCTTGGCCTCCAAGTCTGCAGTATGCACCACTTTGAGCAGGAACAAAAACACAGAGACATTCCAGTCCGGAGGATCTGAAGAATTCATGCGAACATCAACGTATGGGGCCTCACTTAACTTATCCTACTCCTCATATCTTTTACTTTTAGTTTCAGGACTATTTATGGCTGGCACATGAGAGATTTGTGGAACCTGCTTGAAGCTCATGCATAAGGAACCTAGAACTAGAAAAACACCAATTTCATGCATGAGAAGTCTTCCAAAGAGTGTTCTAGCTTGAGGAAAGGACACAGAACATTGAATGCCTTTATTAGGAAAGAATTCAGACAGATTCTGTAACATGGAAATTGCACTTGGAAATTTTGCAAGTCATCTAAATTTTTTCAAAGAAAGTAAAGGAGAAGAGATAGATAAAAGTCACATTCAAGATGGGATGGAGAGAAAAAGCTGTAGAGAACAAAGGTAAATGAGTGTCACAAAAGGAATATCCCAGCTTTTCAGCGTCTCATCCTTCAGTGTCTCTTATAATGCAGAATTCTAAAAAGTGAAAAAAAATGAAGCAGATGAATACATATGTGCTAGAATAAAGGAGAAACTGAAAGTTTTGTAGAAAGGTCCTGGAAGCAGGATGGGCGAGTGGCAAGTGATGGAGGTCATGGAGGAACCCGACGGCACATGACTGGAAACAGACTGGGCGCCAGGGCACGCAAGGCGGGAAACAAGAGACGTGCTCTCCCGGGTACGCTGGAAAACTCACACTCTCCTGTAAAATGCTAAAGTACTACTTGCTCACTATTAATTGTGAGGAAGGTTATATTGGACAAGACAAAGAAAAGAAGCATTGAGTCCTTCAAGTGAAAACAGTAAATAGGTAAAGAAATGAAAAATTTGCAAATAAGGTAACAGACAGCTAGAAATACAATTAATTCTATGTGCCTCCTCTGTCTTTCTTAATGAACCGACTTTCCATGAGTAAACTTTATTAGATTTCTTCCGTTGCCATATGAAATTAATATAATATTAGCAGCTTAAAACAGCATCTATTTACTATTGCACAGTCCTGTAAGTTAGAAATCCATTAAGCTTGCATAAGGAAAGTGTTTATGATCTCACAAGTTAAATTTGGGGTATCGGCCAGCATGAACTAGTATCATGAGGCTCCAGGAAAATATCCTTTCTTGAGGTTGTTTCTCTGGGAGCAGATTTCCATTCCATGGCTCCTGTTTCTCAGGTGCTTATTTTCTGGCTTCTAAATGCTTCCTTCAAATTTAGCCCATGGAATTCTTCCTTCAGCTCCGAAGCCATGATGATGCCAAGCTCTCATACTTTTTTTTTTTTTTTGCAGTACCAGGGATCGAACTAATGACCTGAGTGCTTGCCAGGCATGCACTTATGCCACTGAGCTAAACCCCCAACCGGCAAGCTCTCATACTTCTATCTGACCTTTCATTCCTTCTCTTCTCAACCTTTGCTATAGTGTCTCTTCTTATTCCAAATGGAGAAATAATTCTGTTTTTAAGGTTTTGATTAGTCAGAAAACACAGGATAAATTCTTTTCCTAGATGTGTAACATTCATTACAACTACATAAGTCCCTCCTGCCCTTCATTGTAACATACACACATAAGATGCAGTGTTCCAGATGTGAGCATTTGGAGGGTCATTATCTACTCTAATATGGAATCTCACAAACATAGCTCAAATATGAAACTTTAGTTAGCAATCAGAATTATTTTGATGTGAACTCTATAGTAAGAATGCTAATCTGAATCCAAATGTAGTACTTAGACACGTACCAGAAATTGAGTCAATTCACGTGAAATAAATTATCAGTATGAACCTACTTGAACTCTTTTGATTCTCAGAATTTTTTCTAATGTTTCGAGTAGCTTCTTCTCACTCTTCATGTTGACTGATCTTAAATTTTAGCATCCTCTCATATTTGCTATTCTGGGTCATTAAAGGAGTGACTGTACACTCTGTTTACAAAGAAAAAAAAGGTTTGTGTAGCCCACAAACATTTTTAAACAAACTGCACAGATTATCTGTATTCATCGGTGCTACATTTTCACATTTCTCCATGATAGGAACTGGACAGACCCACAGAAAATCAGTTAATCCAGTAAGAAATAAAACACAGGAACAAATTATCATAGTATACTCATTGCCTGTATATTAGAGTAAAAGTGCCTGATACAATTTTTGGATGACAGAATGTTCTATCTGTGCTATTCGAATGATAGCTTGCCATCACTTATAGCTAAGCATTTGAGATCCAGTTAGTAAAATGGAATATTAACTGTATTTAATGTTTATCTATTTGCATTTGATTAGCCACGTGTGGCTTGTGCCTAGAGACAGCTCCACTGAGGAGTGCCTGGGTAGGAGATGAAAGTTTAGGTCCAAATTTCTTTCTGCCTCCTGACTATTCATTTCCGAATACCTCTGGTCTACAAGGTATTTCACGCTACTTGCATTTCACAGATGACCAAACATCGTCATGCCCCCATAAAGAGGTTTGTGAAGTTGTGTCACATTATACTAGTTATTTTCTTGACTATATACTCCACTCTGCTTCCAGACCTGCCATCACACTAGCCAGAAAATGGTTATAACCTACTTGGATTTAGCAATCTGTTTAATGTTGGAATTGAAGCCATTATTTTTAATCTGACCTATTCTCTCATAGGCAAACAGAAGTAAAACATAGATCATTTCTATTTGGAAATCATTGTGTAAATCCAAACTATCCTAGTTTATTTAATTATGTACTTTTTGTGAGGCTTCCTAATATATATCTATATCTATATATATATGCACACACATACATATATATACTATGTATATATATATACACACATATATATATATACTATATATATACACACACACACACGTGTGTGTGTGTGTGTGTGTGTGTGTGTGTGGACTTTATTAGTAGAATAGAGTTGTAAATTCCAGGAAGCAAAAAGTTGGTAATGAAATCAATTTTCAACTCTACCACCTAGCTCTAAAGTTTGGCATGCATCATACTGCTGTTCAAAAGGTTCTTTGTTCTACGTGGAGTAATTCCACTTCTCTAGGAGATGTATGCATGATGCATCTCAGTGCATTACTTTCTTATAAGTATGAATCATAATAATGTTACCCTTGTTTTCTTCCCAGCACAGAGATACTACTTTTGGTTATGATGCCATTTTATATAGGATGTGACAAACTTCAAATAATTTAATGAAGCTGTAATCCCACTCTGAGAGAGAAGGGCTCTTGAGGAAAAAGTCAGTCTTGCACTGATGTTATATACACTGAATATGAGCCAGCATTACTAACATAAGTCATTTTAAATACCTATGGCTTTATTTTGGTAGTGTTATTCATGTTCCAAAATATATTCTCCAGTCTGCATTTCCTTCTCCTTTGAAAAACTTAAAATGACTGATCTTTCCTTTGAAAAAATAAAGAAGTATGCTACCAACATAGACAATTCTGCCTTGGTGCAGAGTTTCAAATTTCTTGAGGGCTCTATTTTCCTGATAAGATGATGTGAGTCTTTTTTATTTTGTCCAGTCTTTTGTTAAGTCTCTGATTTCTCTCTCAATATACTCTATATCTAGTGTGCAAATGGTCATGATGGACATTATGGAAGATCATCCTTGAGCATTTGTGGTAAAACTACAGATCTTATGGGGTGCACAGCTAATGTAAGAAGATTTTCCTTTGTAACCTAACCTGCCTGGCTTAAAGACAGCCTATTGAATAGCCTCTAATCTAATTGCTACAAGGAAAGAAAAGGAAAAGGAGAATAAAGAGAGGTATTGTTCAGGAAGAACAACAAAGGCAAATGCATGACAATAGAAATATTCCTTTCATAATCTTGCCTTTTATAATTTCTTTGTTGCTATGTTGGTAAAAAGAAGAAAACGTCTATTAAAACTAAAATGAAAGTCAGATATTTGGGATTCAATATAATGAAACTGAATGCTTTGGCATTTTGAACTTTATATCAACACAATTTCTGAAATTAAGAGGCATGGTAAAAGTCTAAATTGAAAGACATTATAAAAGCACAGAGATTACTAAAGATACTTGCATTTGATCAAATGTGTCATCGAATATTTTTTTTTTTTGTACCGGGGATTGAACTCACGACCTCATGCTTGCCAGGCAGGTGCTTAAGCCACTGAGCTAAATCCCCAGCCCCATCGAATTTGTTTTAATCATGTGACTGAACCATCTTAACAGTTATGCTACATATGGCATGAAACAAATTTACCAAAAGCTTCATTTATTCACATGAAAATAGACTAGATTACATAACTTTTTCTGAATTTTTATATTCTAATATTAAATTAATAACAAGTTGAATTGATAGTAGCCTTGCAAAATATCAGATATCCTGCTCATATTATCTATATTATTATAAAAATTGGAATGTAAACATTTTTAAATATAAATTAGTTTGAATTTGGGATTATGACTCTGACTTAGCCACTAAGTAACAGATCACGTTGAAAAATTGCTTTTTTATGCTATGCCTCAAATCATCCTTTTTTTTTTCGGTTCTGGGGATCGAACTCATGACCTCGCGCTTGCCAGGCAGGTGCTTAAGCCACTGAGCTAAATCCCCACCTCCAAATTATCCTTTCATAATCACATCCTCAAAATAATTTGTTCAATGTTCTATCTAAAGTACTGACCATTATTTTCTATTACAATTTCTTATTCATTTTCTTTAAAACTGTTGTTATGTACTCATAATTACCTATTGGTCTATTGATTTCTATTGGTCCTCTCATCTATTTTGATTTAAGAAATGTTGTTCAATTTGGTAACCTTAAAATCTTCACATCTGCTTCCTCCAATTCCCGAAACAGAATAGACACCAGATAAAAATTATGTTGAAGGAATTAATTATTAAACATATTAATTAATATTAATAATTAAGTATTAATTTATCATTATATAATTTATTATATATAATAAATTAAACTGTTGGCCTGCATTATCTCTAAGATTCCTTGGCTTTAAAAATTACATAATTATAAAATGATGAAAACTCAAGGACTAATCTGAGCATTAACTAAATTAATATTTTGTATTTTTTACTTAAAATCTTCTTCTAGGGATAAATGTGTTAAATAATGACCATTTGGTTTAGTAGATGAATAGTTAAAATTTCATTAAAACTGATCACTTATTATTTTTACCAAAAGCTCGTAAACTACAACTAATGAACTTGTATTTGTTCATTTATATTCTAATTGTATCAAAAGTAACAGGAAATAAGTCAGCCAGCCCTGAACAAAAATATTTTTTTCAAAAGTTTTTCTTAAGGTAGTATTTAAACTTGAAATAGTTATTATAAGTTCAGTATAAAAGCTGGAAAACTACTGCAAGCATCAGGAATAAATGAAAACACTGTATTCCACCTTTAGTGTTAACCACTAATAGAATTTGTAGAACATTTTTTCTTAGTCTTTCCTTAGCAATATATTATATTGAAATAAATAACATTTTAAATATAAAATCACTTTTCACAAATAAAACTATAGCTTTATGTCATTTTTAACCTAACATATCATAATAAATTTTCCATACATTTTGTAACTTTCATTTTAAAATAAACATATTTAATATATTAAAATTCTTTGGATTAATCATTTTAAAGGTGAATTGAATGATCACATGATTATAATATGATATAAGTAAACTGCTTGTATGTGATGTTTTGCTTTAAATTTTTGTTAAATGGAGTGTAAAGAATCATTGTATAAGAGTCATCAATTGAATTTTTAATGCCTATTTGCTTTCTTCTAGAAGTATGGCTCCCCGTTAAGTAAAAGGAGATGAAGATTTTTAAGATTGTTCCA
Source organism: Dolichotis patagonum (assembly GCA_004027295.1). NCBI lineage: Eukaryota > Metazoa > Chordata > Mammalia > Rodentia > Caviidae > Dolichotis > Dolichotis patagonum. The sequence continues at coordinate 2,634 of PVJX010013418.1, read as the reverse complement.
TTTTCCAGAAACCTTACAGTAATTTGCCACAGCAGTATGAATTTAAAGTTGCTTAATTTCTATGTTCTATTTTGGCCTTTTTGAGACAAGGTCTCACTATGCAGTTCGGGCTGGTTTTGAGCTCCCTTTGTAGCCCAGGCTGAGCTCAAACTCGCAATGGTCCTCCTGCCTCAGCCTCCGGAGTACTGGGATTAGATGTGTGTGCCACCATGCCTGGCTTAATGTCTATGTATTAAGTAGAAAATTTTTATTAAATTATAGATTAATGATAAAATACAGTACCTTCATCTAACTTAATTTTCATAGTAAATAATTGCGTGATTTTCTAGTTTTATAAGCCAATTTCTTTTTACATACATTTTAAACTTTATTTTCTATTAATTTTCAATTTGATTTTTTGTGTTGCATATTTTGCTTTATTCTTTAAATTATCTTAACACATTAAAACTAATTCTTAAATCATTCTCTTAAATTCTCATTTTAGTTTTCATTTTATATGATGTAGTATCAATGGAAAATTTTTATCTTTATTTTAACCTTACACAATCTCTCAAGGTTTTCTGTAATATTCATGAAACCAAGTTTCAAAATTCAGAATTTTCTCCATATGGAGAAATAATTGAAAAACATATATTGTGCAGCACCTCCCCTACCCAAATCACATGATAAAGCACACTAAAATTTAGGAATTAAAAAGATAACTGCTCTTGTAGAAGTCTTTATGTGGCACAACTCGACCTCCAAATGGCATTTGGTGTCAGTTAAACAATAGTAAAACAATTAGAGGTTTACATACTTTTTCAATATTGTAATCGAGAAAAATTATTCTGGGTTATATTGCTTTATCATTTTTCGAACTCCATACGTTGCACAAAATACCTCCTATTACTGATGCCCCTAAATATGTATAACATTTATTTCATTGAAATATTGTGATAATTATGTTTTAATTGGTCAGAATTGCTACAGGGAAAGATGATACATATATTACAGTTATTTGTTTGAATACAGTTGTAGGTTTTATTTATTACTTGGAGAGCACAAATTTTTTTCTGATACTGTCATTTCTAAGTAATTCCAAAGATATGAGATGGGAGAGATTATTAGATCAATACTTTATACAAAAGTTAAGAATACATTTGTTCCTATCTTATCACCTGCTTCTAAATTTTCCTCATTATCTGACTCTTGGTTTTCCTTGCTTTAACTTAAATGTAAAGTTTTGTGGGCTCAATGATTGGGATAAGAGAAAACCCCACTGTTTCTTCCGTTTACTTAACAGCCAGGTATCACTTTTTCACTGCATATCTTTTTATTAAAAAAATGTGTTTGTTGTTCTACTTTTTGGTGATAACAGGAATAAAACCTAAGCCTTTCTCCTTTGTGAATTTATCATTGCAGAAAGGAGCAATGAACACACGAATGTATAACACGATGTCAAAGAGTGACGTGTCCTTCAAGGACTAGGAAGTCACAATGAGGGAGGAGCTAGCAAGAGTGGAGGCTGCCACAGGCTCCTCAGAGCAGGCTCTCTGACCAGGTAAGTGGTGCTTGGAGAGATCAAGAAGAAAGGTCAGCATGTTGAAGTATGCAAGAAAGATGTTTAAAAATGACTTCTTTGGTATTTTTAAAGTGACTTCTAAGGACTAGCACCTCCAAAGTGTACCTCAGGAAATAAGATGTAAATGAATATGCTTCTTATTTACACCTACCTCAAGGCACTAGTTGTTCAGCAAATATTTGCTAAAGAAATGCATAAATGTATTTCAGATAATAGCAAGTGATAAATATGAAAAATATATTTTCTCTGATAAAATAAAGAGAAGACTTTTCAATTGACACCTAAGTGAATTTATTTGTTTTTTGCACTTACATTTAATTTTATTTAAGTGTTCTGGTAAAATATGCATATACATAATGATGACATTCATTATATAGAATTTGTGTTTGTACATGACATGTCTTGAATTCCTCTTTTTTCCCACATTTTCATCCCTTCCTTTCAAACTTTCTTCCACCGAATACAAACTTTTGAATCACGATGTTTGACATATTTTAGAGTTATTTTTAAATGGTGAATTGATCAATAGACTGTTGTGCTTGCCAAGGAGGCACGTGTGCCACTGAGGTAAACCCCTGGCTTTCCTAAGTAAGACAGCAACAGAATTTTAAAGGGAAAGAAAAAGTAAATTAGCATGCTGTTCAAATATGAAACTAAAGTAGATTCAAATAGCAATAAAGTTATTTATTCAAAAGATTTCTCATTAAACCATAGATCATAAATTCAGTGTTCTTTGACAATAGCCAAGAGCTCACATTTGACTTCAAATTTTAAATTTCATGTATCTGTAAAAATTTGGGAATGTAGGTCAAATGAACCTAAATTAAGGGTAGTGGGGCTCTTTAAATTCAGAAGAAATTAATTAACAGTTTCCTAATGATTTTTATTTTGGAGTTATCTTGGGAATGTATGCTATTTCTTAAAAGAATGCCATAATATCAATGTACAATAAGAAGATAAATCAAATTTCCCTCAAGATTAGAATATGCATCATCGTCCTATTGAAAATGTCAGGCAAGAGTGAATTTCTCTTCCATGCCTTACTCTCCAGAGCAAATTATTCATATTTAGAT
>PVJX010013417.1:0-47506 GCA_004027295.1 Dolichotis patagonum | reverse complement strand
TGATAGAATTTCAAGGTTTTCTTCCTATCTGTCTTGGGCATTTCTTTTTAAAATTTTGTCCTAGGAGTTTTTCTCTCTACTGTCATTGGAGGCATTATCTTCTTCTCTATATTCTAACTAGTCATTTAAAAGTGTTTGTGTGTCAGGTAAAAGTACATTTAGCTTCTGGTGATTAGAAATCCAATAACAGTGGCTTCAGGAAACCCAGGGATAAACATTTAAGGCTGGGTAGCAACTCAAAATACCAGTCAAGATGGAGAATTTGGAATAAGAAGCTAACATATAACCACCACCTTGCTTTGGAAATCTTGACCCATAGCCTTTATTGCACAAGCGATTTTAATAAGAATTATAATACTAAAAATGCATTTGATGTCTTCCACCATAAAGTTAGGCTGATGGTTGTAAGGCTTGCTCTTTTTCTGTTCATATACATGTGGGCACCTATAAACATAATGTAATTTTGAGTGTTTTAAAAATACTTATATAAATGCTACCATACTACATGTCCTTAGCAAATGGATTTTTATCCAGTGTTGCTTTAAAAATGTATCCCTATTGGCATTGTTCTAGTTAATTTAATAGTTCCATACCATAATGCCATGTATGCAATCTTCTGTTTGTTCTCATTAGGTTAATTCTAGTTATTTAAGATTACAAACAAGGCTTCAACAAACATTATTTTTGTACATGTCACCAAATGAATGATACAAATACTTACTAAGGAATTACCAGTAGAACTGCTGGCTTATGGAGAAATATCTTCTGAGTATATTAGATACAGTTGAGTTGTTTTCCAAATTTGCATACAAATTTAAAATTTAACCAAAAGTACATTCAGTCCATGTCTTCTTCAACATTAGCTATTGACAATTTTTTAAAAAATTTTTCTCTGTGCAAAGAAATGGTATCTCTATGGTATCTTCTTCATATTTTCTGGATTGTTGTCAGGTTGAACACATTTTATTTCCGTATATTTACTTTCTGGTAAAATTTAATTTTATGCAAATTGCCTGCTGTCTTATTTACTTCACTCAATGCTGAGATAAAAGACCCAGTACCCAAAGTTAAAGGGGAAGAGGTTTATTTAGCTCTCAGTTTGTAGAGGCTTCAGTCCTTAACAGCTGGCTCCAAGGCAGGGTGGCAAATGGCAGAGGGGCAACAGCTCATCATGGTGGAAGACAGCAAAAGCAGCAAGGGGGAGACAAGATTCTTTCTGTCTCTTATTATATGTGGGCTGCCTGCCTTAGTGGGAATGTAGCACTTCCCCCCTTAGTCCTGGCCAGAACTGTGCCAAACCAATGAGTGGATGGATTTACTAACCCTACACCCTTAATCCCAGCATCACACATTTTAGATTCAGCCACCTCTGAAAAGGCCCTGTGATTGCATGAGGCTTTGGTGGTACATCTAGACAAACACCATGATGCCTGTTCACACACTTTGTTCACTTTTTACTGGATTACCTGTTTGCATGCTTACTAGAGAAGTGCTGTCACACCCAAAACTTATTATTCTATTCAAAGTCTACTGTATTACAGGTATTTTCTAGTAGACAAGATTTGCCTTTTCACTTTGCTTGTTAGATAAAATCTTTTTAATTACATGAAGTTTATTTTTTTATAGCTAATGTCTTTTGAGTCTGTGTAAAAAATCTTTTCCTGCTCAAAAATCCCAAGGATATTCTTTTATAGTATCTGTAAAATGTTTTAAAGTTTTATGTTAACATAATTATTTCTATGTGTGGCAGAAGGATACATGAAAAATAGCAAACTTTCATATTTTTCCTTATGAATAACTCAATCATACTTTTGAAAATTCCACACTTCCAGACTAATAAATTGTATCCTTTCTGAATTTCATCAGACTTCTATAAATTGCTCCTCTATACCTTTCACTGTTCTGTCTTTATGTTATTACCACATTGTTAATGAGTATATCTTTATAATAAGACTTAGAATTTAGTAGAGTAAATCCTTATGTTCTTTTCTGACAGTACTGGAGATTGAATCTAGCAAAAACAAAGCTAAAACTTCAGGCCTTTTATTGAGTTTATTGTATTGTATTGTATTGTATTGTATTGTATTGTACTTTAATTTTGAGATAGGGTTTTGCTAAGTTCCTTGGCTGGCCTTGAACTTATGATCTTTCTGCCTCAGCTTTCCCCATAGTTGAATCACAGGTGTACATCATGACATTTGGTATTGGTCTTGAAAATTATCTTAGCTATTTTTTTCCACTGTAGAGAAATGATAGTTTGTGAATTAAGTCTTCAAATACATGAATATTTTCTAAATTTCTATTTTTGAAAAATTTTAGGGGAAGGGGTTTAAAAATTTACAGTTGACCATTCTCATTTTTTGTCAGATTTATATCTAATCATATTGTTTATTTATACTTAAAAAGAATACCTTTTAAATTAATTTTTAAGTGTTCCTAATATGTGGAATATAACCGATTTTTAAATATTGATTATTACACAAAAAACCTTGTTGAATTTTTATTATTTCTATACAGTGTGTGGGCTGACCTAACAAAACATGTAGACCAGCAAGCTTCAATAACCAGAATTTATTTTCTCGTAGTTCTCAAAACTAGATGTTCTAGGTCAAGGTACATCAGGGTTGAGTTCCAAGGAAGGCTTTCTGGCCTCCTGGCTTCCAGATGGTCATGTTTTCTCTATGTCCTTATGTGGCAGAGAATGACTTCCCCCTCTTCTAAGGCTACAGCCCTACGTACTAAGACTCTCATGACTTCATTTAAACTCAACCACCTCCTGAAGACCCTATGTCCAGATAGACTTACTTTATGGAATACGAACTTGGGGACAGACACACTATTCACTTCTTAGAAAGTCCATATTTTGTTTACACAGCCTTTTTGTTATTCTAGTAAGCAATTATGTAATCTTTAATTAGTTTTTTTTCCTTTCCTTACTTCATGTGTTTGAAACAAATAGCTGATTAAGCAAGAAAAAGTTTTTCCTGACTCTAAGTGGAGTCATTTGTTCATCATTAGCTAAACATGAGCATCATTTTTACTAGGTGAACTATAAACATTTGCCTAAGGTTTCTTCTCTTTCTGTATTGATAAAATTTTCCTTACTAATTGTAAGTGAGCATTTAATAATTATAGCTAAATCAATTTCTGTATTGAGTCTTTTTGTGTGGATGTGTTTGTTGCTGATTTGTTTTTGTTTTGTTGTTGATGGTTTGTTTCATTTTGTTTTGCTCCTCAGGAAACCCTGAGCTATCTCCATGGCCCTTTTTATTTTTTCTTTTATTTAATTTGAGTTCATCATGCTAAATTGCCCAAGTTGGCCTTGAACTTTCTGTTCCCCCAGTGTGCACAGCCATGTCTGACATGGAGATGGCCTTACATTTTATAAATTTGTCTGTTAATATGTAAAATTATATTAATAAAGTTTGTTTTGTTTGGGTAGTATGGTTGAACACAGGGCCTCAAAAATGCTAAATGAAGTGCAATGAGGACCTACATCCCTAGGCACATTATATTAATACATTTTTAAATGTTAAGCTACCCTTAAATTCCTGAAAACAGAATTCCAACAGAGAAAACAGGAAATAAATTGGTCTCAAAAAGAGACAGTGTTTCATATGTTCCAGAAGAGGAGAAAGACTAGATTTAACGATATGTAGTGCATGATAGAGTGGTAGAAGACGAGGTCATTGAGATAAAATGCAAAGGGAAGGCCCTGGAAGTTATTAAACATACAAGACTTTATTTTCATTTTCAAAGCACATTCAGTGCCATATGGAAAATTCATTACAGGAGGACAAGAATGAAAGCAAGGAGCTCAGAATGAGTTCATTCCAGGTGTCCAAACAAGTGAAGAAGAACATGAGTTGGAAAAGAGTCATTTAATGGCGAGAGAAAGGAGTAGGAGATATTTTGTAAGAAATACCAATGGGCCTCGCTGATGCAGATTCATGTGAAAAATGTAAGGCACAGGTAACTCCTAAGATTTGACTATATTTTGGACCCATTTACAAGTATGCTTTTCATATTAAAGTGGTTCTCTAGACACGCTATAATTTTAATTTTATTTAATGATAATTATCTAAAGAGTTTGAATTTTTAAATTTCACATTAATTTTTCCCATGTTGAATTTTTATGTTGATATCAAGTTATTATACTGTTATTGGAAAGATATGGCTTATGTTATCTTTATCTTTTGGATTTTATTGATATTCATGGCATGACATAGAAATTAAAGTTCATAATGAACCAATGGCACATTTCTTAAAGTTTTTATTGCAACCCAATGCCATTTTTTTTATTATTGTATGATATTCTTTGACTTCTTTAGTACTCTTTTGTATTAAAGACAAACATCTCTGACATTAATGTTGTTACTCTTCTTTTCTTGTATGTGTGTACCCAGCCTTTTATTTGCAATTTTTCTGAGCTTCTGGCTTTGGTTACAGCTCATTATATAGCTTGTATATGGTTTAGTCTCACCTCAAAATGATAGGGATTTTTATAAATACATGAACACCATTTACATGCACTGATATAATAGATAGACTTCATTATAATTCCTATTTATTGATGATATTATTATTTTCAAACTCTCTTGTTATTGTTTGCTTTTCCAAAATGCAAATTATGTTTTCCTTTCTTTTCGTTATCTGCTAATATGCATGCTTCAGAAACTAGTTGCCCTAGTGATACCTTGATATTTTTGAATAATACAATTATATGCATGTTGTTTTATTTTCATGTTACTTAATGACTTCTAATCACGACACCCAACCATCTTTCACCCTTTCCCATGGAAGTTCTTAGGATTTGTGCCTCACCCCACTGAGATTAAATGGTAAATCTGTGTCATGTGTCTTCCCTACAGCATTCAAGTTTTTAAACTTCCTACAGTTACTTAGGTTATTTCTGTAGATGATAGTTTAAAAGCTTTGCATCTTTCATGTCTGGATTCTTCATGTTGATTCATTACTTGCTTAGTTAGATCTCCTCATTCTTATTCTAAAAAATATGCTTTTTAGTATTAAGGGTCCCTGACTATCTTATACATCTTGTAATGTTTCCTTGTGACTTCTATACAGAAGTTATAAATATCTTTAGGTCACATTTTCCTGTCTTCATTAATTTTGTAGACATTGTTGCATCTTGATATTGAAATAATATCAAAATTAATACATTTGAGACCACTGCATTAGAATTTCAATTGGAAGGTGACTTTTCTTTCTGAAGATGCCTATAGGACTATAGCTTGAAATTTCAAATAATTTCACTAAGATAGTGCTTGAGGTTAGCGTTCTGAATCAGTTTTTTCTAGAATATGGCCTACAATACTCCTATTGAGTTAAAAATATAGTTTTTAGTTTAGTTCAGGAAACAGTATATTGCTAAGTTTTATATTCCATGTTTTACTCTTTTTTTCATGATGAAAAACAATCCCTTTATTAAATTTCCACTGCCTGTTTTTCTTCTACCAAGACTTTTCTCTAAATTTTCATCAGTATGTCTTTTTCTGAACTCATTTTTCTCATTATCAGAATCCATTTTCTACCTCATCAATTCTACTTCTTTCTGTTTTTAGTATATGTATTACTTCCATAATAACATTGGATAACTCTTGGCTACATTTGCTCCTCAATATTCTTTTAAAAGGTCTAATATTGCCTTGTATACTTTGACTCTTTGCTTCTTAGTGTCTTTGATGGCACGTATCTGTTGCAAACAAAAATAGTTTTCTATTTCCTGTGGCATATCTCCCTTTGTCTTTAGTCCACCCTGTCTGTTTTCCCTTTCCTTTCTACCTTGGAGTAGGTTAATGGGTGCTAGTTCATTTCTCTTTGGAATACTATTATTTGGTAAGTATAAATCTACACAAACTTTTTTTGATCCAAATATGGTGTATGTGGACTCTGAGCTTTTGAGTCCCTCATGGAAGTCCTATTTGAAACGCACTTTGGCTTGAAGTTTGTATGTTAGAGACTTCTTTTCTGGACTCAGCATTTTTGTCATCTGAGGGAGATAGTGAGCTAGCCGAAGGCTGAATCAACCAACATGATTACTGGATTGGTTTTGCTTTCTTCTTCTATAACGATTGTTGAAATTCTGCCCGTAAGATGCATTCTTCTAGTGAGAAATACACACTCTTCTTAAGTAGCATAGGTGTGAATTTATAGCTTTCCTCTCAATTCAAGAAAGATACCTCCTTTCCTCAGAAAGAAACAACACTTAAAATTTCTTTCCAGCCTCAAGCACACCTCCTAAAGCCTGCTACCATTCCTCTCCTCTCCCTAGAGATTGACACCTAAGGGAACACTGGGGAGCGTTGGTTAAACAGAGAGACCTTCAAGGCTTTGTCACTGACAATATCAATCCACAGCAGAGCCCAAAGAACTCTGAGAGAGTTTTCAGTTTGTTTTCTCTCTTGAGGCATTAATACCCTGAGCGCTCTTTTCGTTATATTTTTTTCTGTTTTTCTTTTTTTTTTCTTTTTCTTTTCTGTAAAATCTCAGCCTGTGCTCCTGTTGGGTGATGTGACTCTGTTCTGTTTCTCGTCTCCTTCTTAAAACAAATAAAAGCAAAACTGTGAGTGCTGATGGATATTTGTGAGTCACTCAACATCCAGAAAGTAGAGGCAGGATGTTGCTGTAGCTGGGGATGTGTAGGTCTTCCCCTGTGACTGACTTTCTCCCTTGACAATCACGGATACAATGGGAAATTTAGGAAAATATATCCAGAGATGTTTCCTATACTAGTGAACCCAGAGATCTTCAGATCAAGATTCCCAGTATCTTCTGACCTTACAGCCTTTATCAACCATTATTTGTGCACACTTGAGAGATTTTACTGTGGTTTGTTTTGATAGTTTGGAGAGGAAGAAAGAGTTATCTGACGAATACCCCACCAGCTTCTCCAGGAATCCCTACAGGTGCCCACTGAGGCACACTCCAAGAGGGTCACCACTCACGGCTCAAATCTATGTGATGTTTATCTTTCATTTATATTTTTGTTGCATTTATTTGTGAAAAGGGATAGTTGCTCTTACCCAGTTGTGGACAAAAATATGGGAGAAAGTCTTCCAAAGTCTTCCTTGAGTCCCATCCTTCCCATCTCTTTAAATTTTCCTGATCTGTGATACTGGGGGCGTGCGGGCAGGGGGTGTTGGCACCGAAAGAAAGAAAAAGAATGGAGCTTGGAGGCTCAGCTGTTGCTGAGTTCTCTTCCTGTTTCAGGCCACCTGAGCTCAGAACTCATAAGCAGCTATGTCTCAAGAGTTCTTTATTTAATTAAACAAAGGAGGTGGACATTAGTCTGCCTACATCTGACTCACTGCCGATCAGTTTTTTATTCTCTAATACTGATATTTTTCTTTTTGTCAGACTGGTCCTTAAACCATGTTACTCACCAGCATGCCATGTATTATTCAGGTTTATAGGATTTATATTTTGAAAGAAAAAGTGACCTTTCCCTTTGCCTAATCCTGGAATGTGATTCTGGAGAGGAAACCAACCCTAACTTTAAAACCAGCTCTCATAGAGAACTAGCTACTAGAGAGGGTGCCCAATATCTATATCACTGAGAAAGAATGAACATTATTCCTGTGAATTTCTTTTAACTACTCCTTATCTACTCTGGATAAGAATTTCTAATATATATGCCCTTGCAACATTCTTGGAAATCAGCCTTCACTGTTTTTCATTTTAGCATCCAAGACGCTATTTTCATTGCTCTCTGATATTTACCTGTAACCAAAGTGTAGCATAGCAGGTAATGTGATGACCGATAGGGAAGATGTTGGGACAACAAGCATCAGCAGCTGTTCTACCGAGGGAGAGATCCAAAAGTGTGTCTGTGGATTACTGTTTCTCCAAGAATACGTTTCCTGATATAAGTGACCAAATATGGAAAATTTGATTCATCGTACACACACACACACACACACAAATGTTTTCAATTAAGGCAAAGTTCTAAAATGCACATCTAGGTATACACTGGTGTTCCTTCTTGTGTGTGACAGACACATTTTCACTCTGAAAGTTCAGATGAAAGGCAATACAGGGAGCCCACTGTGCATGCCCCATAAAACATCACCAGCTTCACCTGAGAGCAGTTTTGCCAATATCATTCAGCCATAGGAAAGCCTGCTCGATATCTCCTACTTACACAGAGGGAGAAAAAGCTAGGCTCTTCTTTCCCAATCATCAGTTTAGAAATGTTTGGCTTCATAAAGGAATGGAACCTTAGAAAGTATTTTCAACTTGCCCCTAGCCTCCAAACCTACATCTTCTATGAGTTTGAACAAAAGTCTAAGTCTTGAAAATGTCTAAATAAAAGAAGTAGTTAAATTATGATAAGTGCATTTCTCAAATAACTGCTTTTTCTCATTTTTTTTAAAAAAGGGAATACTAATTTTCAAAATCTTGGGAAGGCACAAAAACTAAAAAATAGTAAATCTTATTGACATCTTAAAAACATAACTAATATATGTATATATTTTCATTTATTTTCTCTATGGTGCACTCAAATATATGTATAACTGTGATAAGCCTTTTTTTACCTTTCTCTTCTTATTTTCATAATCATTTTAAAATCTATTATTATTATTTTTTTTTTGTACCAGGGATCAAACTCATGACATTGCACTTGCCAGGCAGTCGCTTAAGCCATTGAGCTAAATCCCTGGCAATCTATTATTATTTTTTAAAAAATACATTACTATCATGTATTCCTTTATAAAACAAAGAGGATCCTGAATTTTCAGACTCACACTAATCTTAATAAAGAAATTCACAAAGTAAAGAAGTAACTCAGAGAAGGAAAAGAAAAAGATGCTAAATAGTAGCTATCTTAAACTGGGCATGTAATAAAAATGTAATTTTAAACACTAGAATTTATTTTTTACTTGCTGATTTGGAAGATGTTTAAATTATTGTATCCAAAGCTTATAGGTAATACCAAAAAATACCTTTAAAACCATGAAATCTTTAATATATTTTAGAGATCTAGAATTTAAACTTTAAAAGGTCCATTTTTAAAATGTAGGGTAATGGGGGCCAGGGATTTATTCAGTGGCATAAGTGCCTGCCTGAAAAGCACAAGGTTATAAGTTCGATCCCCAGTACCAGTAAATAAGTAAATAAAATAAAATAAAATGTAGGGAAATACATAATGTACATGTGCACACACATGTTGCATATGGACACACACATAGAATAGGCCCTGTGGTTTAACTTACAATAGTACAAAATAAAATTAAAGCCAAAGTAAATATCTACAAATAGATCTATAACTATATTATGGCATACCTAGGCTTTGTGATATTACACAGATATTAAAAGTTACATAAATTTAATTGATAATTTGAAAAAAGATATGATGCATGAAAAACAAATGCATGTAATTGTGTTTAAGTGTAATGTGAAGGTAGATATTTCTGTTAGCTTTGCTTGGATGGTGAAATTATAGATTTATAGATATTTTCCTTTTTTCTTTAACATTTCTTTCTTTTTTCTGCAACTGTTTCAGTAATTTAGTACTTAACTTCTAGGTCTTCTGTTTCAATTCTAAAAGTCACTCCATTATCATAAGAGGTGGAGAGGTAAGAAGAAAATGATATAATTATTACTGAATATATGGGCAGTTGTGCACACTAAAAATGAAGAAATTCTCTGTCATTTCACTAGCCATATAGACTTCAAGAATTTATATCCAAAAGTATAAACCATTTTGTTTTTCTTATTTTCTATTACTTATCACAAGTGCCTTTTTATCCTTGATTATTATGAACATGAAATAAATTGAATGGATTGACCCCAGCTGTAGGCTGAGATGGAGCCAAGGAGTCATTTTCTTTCAGTGTGACAGTGTAGCTCTCTGTAACAACTAAACCAGCAGTTAAAATATTTTACAAACGTAAGATGACATTTCATGCACAAGAACTGGCCTGAAAGATAGTTACTACTGATCACACACTCCCACAGGGTTCCTAACATTCCTTATCTAGGTTTTCTTTAATCTGGTCCATGGCACATGGATAATGACAAAGATTTTATTAGGTAAATACATTACTGATGTGAGTGTATAAATGCTTTGATGAATGAATTTAAAGATAATATCTGGACTGCTCTTTTTAGACCATGGCAGTTAATTCTTAGTGCATTGGTAAGATACTTTGCATGTTTTCATATTTGTTTTAAAGGTCTGGCTACATTGAAAAGGTAATACCACCAATTGTTTGCAAGAATCCAATTTAAAAATGGGTGTATATTATAGGCCAACTTGCCATGTAGTTTAAAATTCAGTCTACTATAATCTCATTCAAATTAGTTGCGTACTTTGTCCATTACTAATTATAAAGCTGCTACTAAAATGGTTAATGGCATGCTGTAAGATGCATCTTCAGGGAGAGAGAGAGAGATCTTTCTGCCCTGCCCTCAACTGTGGCACTAAAGTGTATTGTTCTTTATTATAATTTCCATCAAAATCAATGTTGCAAACATTCTATTCCTTCTGGTGGAAAGTCAGCTTACGGTGAAGGAACATGAGGAAAACTAAGTACAGCACAAGGTAATTTGCAAAGTAATAACAATGTTTCCTGTCCAGGTGATAGCTCAGAGGAGATTTAATTGGATACAATTACTCCATCCCAAGAATAATACTTTATACTTTATGTCACAATTAGCACTTGAGGATCTTGAAAAGATTTATGAACATTGATTGAACATGAACACGCCATTTAGAAGGAGGTGGTGTTAGTAGTATATACTGTGCCTGAAGAGGGACAGTTTCCTATTAGAAGGTCCACGGCAAAAAGTGGAGACACCAACTGCAACCTAAACTGATTTGATGAATGGATGTGAGTAAGCGAGATTGTAGAGCTAGCGAGATTGTAGAGCTCTGGGAGATTTTTTGCTTTCATAATGCATAAAAATGGTAAAAGAAAGAAAGAAGAAAAGAAAGAAAGAAGAAAGAAAGAAAGAAAGAAAGAAAGAAAGAAAGAAAGAAAGAAAGAAAGAAAGAAAGAGAAAGAAAGAAAACGTTTTTTATTTCCCAGTGTATCTTATAATTGCCACAAAGGAATGCATTTCTGGTTGTCAGAGTCAGAAAGCATTTGAATCGTTTCTCTTGATCCCCTGAGATTTTAGCTGGGAAAGTTCTGTTTATAATTACTTTGTCTTCCCCCTTTCAGCTATAAACGTTTGGCCTTAGCAAAATCAAATATGAAATTAAAATCACTAGAGCTGGGAGGAATATCAAAAATAGAGTCCAATGCTTCTGATTTCCAGATGAGGAACCTTGGGCCAAAGCAGGAGTGAAGGATAAAAGAAGGTCGAGTTTCAAATAATAAAAAGAGTCTGCCACTGTGGAAACATGCTGGTGACAGAGGATGTTCCCACAGGACCTAAGGCCATACTTGCTTCTTCAGTCTCCTCGGCTGTGGAACCTCTTGACCTGATGAAGTGGATAAAGAATTCTGTCGCCATGTGTAAAAAGTGAAAGTGATGGCAACATGACCAGCTTTTCAGCTCAGTATAATCCAAAACTAAAAGCATGTCAGACTCCAAAGTTCTAATGTGATTGTTGTAACAATCCTCAATAGACTTGGATGCAACCAAAATGAAGTAATGTGTATAAAAGTCCCATAATGGGACTGGGGACTATAGTACAGTGGAAAAAACAAACAAACAAACAAACAAACTTGATTAGCATGTACAAATTTCCACCTCCAGAACTGAAAAATAAACAAACAAATAAATAAATAAGCATCCCAGTGCCCAGCGTAGAGGAAGTCTTCCACCACTGCTCCATGCTCTGTGGTTCCACCCAGCCCTCCCAGGGTCCTCTACCCACTCACCAAGGCTGAGCTCTAAAACTACTTGATCCATGTATCTCTGCACGCCCTTAAATACTGCACAGCAAATTTTGTTTGTATTTGCAGAAGCTTCAAATATTCTATTAGATGTTGTTTTTGAAGTTCACAAATTGTTCTCTAAGCTTTCTTTAAAAACCAATAGATGTTAAAATCAATGTGTGAGGTTAAGATTTCATAATCAGTAAAATTTGATCGGCACTGGCCTAGATTCACAAATTAGAGTAGCAGCTATCACGTGAACCTATGTTTGCTACCAAAGCCTGAAGACCTCCCAGTGCTGTATGTGCCCTCCTTGCCAAAATTCCCTGCTTTGGAGAATTTGCTTTCCTTACACCACAAGTGGATTTGTTTGTACTCGGTCCTCAACCCAGAGAAATGAAAATATAAGAATTAAAACTACATTCATTGTTGCTTTTTGTTGTTGCTGCAGCTTTTATCATTGTTAAACCTACTGCTGTGATACAAGAGATGAATCACATGAAGATACCTTCTAACACCCACAGTGGTCTTTCTTTGATTATACTATGCGCACTGTATCTTCCTAACAATTACAATTTTAAAAATTCTGTAAAGTGGTAAAAAGGCAGCAATGATGACAATGGAGTGTGAGTAATGTGGCTTCATCTTAACTGCCTTTTAAAAATGAAACTATGAAAGGGCTGATCATTTATTGCTATTCTCTTTTGGAAAATACAAAATGTCTCATATTTAAATTATGGTCCCTTCACCCACTTCACACACTCCCCACAACATGACAGGCTACTCAACCCATAATCAGAAGATTTCACTACATTGCAGGAGAAAATATTTTGGAAGTGAAACTATGTCTTTAATATTTCTGAGTAAAAGGATTCATATCAGATAAAAGCAATACTTTTAGATATGTCATATGCAAAAAGGGTACCATATAATTAGAAGTGAATTTAGACAGAAAGACAGAAAGATGAGATGTAAAAGCAGATAATTAGTGCACTGTTATAATTAGCAAACACTTCTCAGTCCCATGGTAACTGCACTCTGAAAGGGACTCCTGCCGCTTAACTAGTATTTCCTGTGCAGTGTTCTTTTCTTTAAATGGAAAGTTTGAACGGCTGTATTCATGAAAAATATGGTACGATATGTCACACACTATGTTGATTGTGGTGTTTCAAAGTGCAAAAAGAGGGGGCTGGGGATATAGCTTAGCAACACAGGGGCCAGGCTGGGAGGTGTGAGGTTGTGAGTTCAATCCCCAGTACCAACAAATAAATAAATCAAGTGCAAAAGACAGGTCAATGATAACCAAATAAATGCTATGTTTGTAGAATGAAAGAACTGTAAGAAGTCTATATATTAACCTTACATTTCAAATATAATTTTCAGTGTGATTTTTTTAAAACATTATTTGCACGATGAAAAATGACTTTGCAACATAGAGAAACAAACATTTCTCATTTGAGTATAGTTAATCAGTTCAAAATGCCTGGACATGGAAAATAATGAGGCTTTCTGATGATGTATTCCAGAAATTAAATATTTCTAGTGGCATAGTAGAAAAGAAAGAAAATTTTAAAATTCAAACTTAAACAAATGTTTTCTCATTTTGTTCTCATGTTCCCTCCACAAATGTTTAGCCTAATATAATGATACAGAGAGATTTTTCAAGATTGATAGCAGGACTCAGCAGGCTGTGGGACCTAACAGCTGTGTGACCTTCGACTTCATCTGTGAAATGAGGACAGTGTATTTTGATGGGGTTTGCGGAAGATGTTAGATAAAAGGCAGGGAGAAGCCATGTGCTTTGTAAAGTGCAATATTTTATTAAATTACACACAAAAATAAAATTCTGAACTTTATTCATGGGTATTAAAGACCTGTTTAGGACTGATACATAACTTCCCCCAGATAATAATTTCTGAATAGGACAGCGTAAAACAAAAAAAAGCTGGCAAAGTCACCAGTTACAATCAACAGGTCTCAAAAGTTATCCAAACACTTGCCGTCAAACTGAGATTAGCTGAGGCAAGCAGTGACATATGGTGACATTAGTTAGAAGGGCAACCTGACAGCAGCACAGAGAGAAAGACTGATTTATGAAATTTGCAACAGACTTGTTTTATTATCACTACGCAAAAAATGTCAGTCACAATGAAGAAACCAGGTAAACTCAAACAATTCTTGAAATGCATCTGTCTTAAAAGTTTTCACAAAAATAGGAGTAGAAAAAATAGAGCTGCCTTTGGTATGTGGTTTAACTGGAGTGCAGAAAGTACGTAAGTGACCCTGGGCTCTTCATGCTGCCTGTGTCTGACAACTATTAAGATTCTTTGTGAAGAGAGTACTTGTTGTGCATGATTTCATGAGCATGGGAAGGAAAACAAACCTAACTCATAGGTTTGGGTTTACTGCTCACAATATTTCTGGCTTTCTACGACTTTATAAAATTCTTTAGGACCCCTTGTTATTCCCTGGAATTTCTTAGTAGGTACATTAGAGATAGTGTACAGTAGTAAGAATGAGGCCATATTAACAAGAACTGATTACGTAGCTTTTTAACTACACCCACTTAGAGTTATTGGAGTGGAAAGATTTTGATAAACAAACCAAAAAAAAAAAAAAAAGGAAAAAGAAATGCTGATTAATACCAGCAATAGAAATAGACATTTTTAGAAAGTGTTTTTAATCAGCTCCCCAGTATGGGGTTAACCAACTGTGTCAGAGAACTAAATTACAAACTCATAGAAAAGGACAAAGTAAGTAAAAAGAAGAGAATTTCAAAACAAATATAAACTAAAGCACTGAATAATGTTCATTGGTTGAATACCTCAAACAAATAAGCCCTAAGCAGGTAACAGGTAAAAAAATCTCCAAAAGTATACAATACTTCCAGGTAAATTAGTTTAGTATTTTTTAAAAGGATGACTATCTAAGATATTTTAACAAGTGCAAAAGTAAAGGGAGTTCAATAGTCAAGGGAAAAATAAAAACAAAAACAAAAACAAAAACACAACATCTACCAGGAACAGAATCATACATCAGTAAACTAGTTGGTTCTGAGTACTTAGCTCATCTCAGGTCAGGATTTTAGTTTGCCCCATGGAACCAACGATTGCTGTAGTGTTGAATTGTTAGGAGCTTAAATATGGTTGAATTTGCCCTTCAAAGCACTAGTTTCCAGATCACCTTCTTGAAGCTCAACATACGTGCCTTCTGCTTGGGTACTGATTAAGGAGCACAGCAAAGTGACAGGTATTAAAAGAACTGTAACCGTCTGTTCAGTTTTGCAGTTTTCAAGTTCTCCAGTATTCTGGTGATACCAACAAATGCTTTTTGATTTTGAATTTCCTTAGTTTTTAAGACAGCCAAGTGTTTATGTTGTTTCAATAAACTATTGTTTTAACTCAATTTCCTACCCGGAAATAAATTGGAACAAAAGCTTCAATCAAATAACATTTATTGGTTGAAATATGTAAGCATTATTAGACATAAAAAGTTAAATCTTCATACAAATTACCACTTGCCTTACAAATTCTGTGCGTGGTGCTACAAAGAAAAAAAAAAGAAATGTACAAGGTAGCTAGACAAAGGGCCTCCAAACAATGTCTGGTCAGTGGAGAAAAAATGAAATATTTTAACGTCTAAAATATACTAACAAAAATCTAGTCAAAAGCTAATGTAACAACAACAATAAAGAATAATCTTGTGCTTTTGATATCTTTTTTTTACATTAGTTCTTTCGTGTGTGTTTTTCACAAAGACCTAGTTTGTCATTTTGAAACTCAGAAATTCTGTCTGGAGGTTACAATGCCTGAAGATATTAAGAAATTCTTCCAACACTCGGTTTTCCTGTCAGGGAGATTAAAAAAAAAGAAGAAGAAGAAGAAGAAAAAGATGCGATGACAGTGAATAAATTGGAAAAAAATTGAAAGTAAAAGTATTTGTGTTTTTCTTCTCTGAACATAGAGCACAAAAATTTCAGACTTCAGTGTTTTGAAGATTTTATAAGAAATTATTGGCATTTTTATATAATCACATATTTTCCAAAAATTGCCCATTATTATCATAAGTTTGAAACATACCAATGTTACAATTATAGTGATTATATTTCAAAATGCCATCTTATGAAATGGCGCCTTGATAGTTTTTTGATATCAAAATTTACACAAGTATTACAAGATATAACTCTACTTTAAATATGAAAGCTGAATTATAAAACATTGGTACTAATTCCTTCACCTAAAATTGGAATTTATTTTTTCCTAGTCATTCGTGTCTATTTCTTTCCATACTAAATATTTTTCTGTTTTTGTTTCAGTTCTGGAGATCAGTACTTGACCAGTGAGTTACACATTCAGCCCTTTGTATATTTGTATTTTGAGATGTGATCTTGCTAAGTTGCCCAGGTGGGACTCCAATTTGATCTTGTCACCTTTCTGCCTCAACCTCCCTCAGTGCTGGAATTACAGGCTTGTGCCATTGAGCTCTGCCTGAATAACTCTTCTTTCAGCTGCCATTGTGTGATACTTGCTGAGTGGCATTTGGTCAGCTGATACATAAAGAAAAATCTGTTTAGAATACGGCATTTTGAAAATGTCTTTAGCTTATTGTTTCCCAAAGTAAGGAAAAGTTTATTTAGGAGAATATCTCCAAATTCACTGTTTTAAACTGATATTAAATATTTGTTGTATTCTTCATTAGGAAAAACAGACAAGAAATTGTTACTGCAGTATAAAGTTTCACTTTAAAATACATTTACATGTTTTATTTTAGGTCGGACTATTTTTAAAAGAATCACTAGATTGTAATCCAAAGGGCATTAGGAAGGTAAAATCTCTAAAGCTGAATATAAATGCCTAAATCAAATCAAGGAAATATTTATTGCTTTAGGATAACTTTCTCCAATCCAATTCCAAAATATCAACCCTTCTAAATTTTCTCTGGAATAGATAGACACTAGTGAGATAGGCTAATTTTAATTTTTTTTGGATTTTGAAGCTGTACATTTTTTTATTTTATAACATATGATCATTAAATCAAAAATGCACCTAGAGAATAAAACAATATAATCAATTAATTTTTCAGGTGATTACACCTTTGAATTCAGTTAGCCCATTGGCGCCTAATCTAAAATTTGAGACCAAACTCTGCTATTCTTCCTCACTGACACTGTGAAAAATCTTGGCTGTGGACATTAGCTTTTTGTTATAGGACCAATTTTCAAAATTGCTCTTCAGTTTCAGTCTACCATCATTAAACAAATGGAAAAGGTTTGGTTTGTTGGAAAGATTTTTAACTGAAAGATTTGTGAATCAAGAAGTTTATAAAAGGAGTGATAAGCTTATCCAAAAAGCTATGATCAGACACAGAATATTACTAAAGCTTAAACCTCAAAGAGTATTTGAGGTTATTCAAGGAGTTTGTTAAAAAGTGACATTTAAAATGTTAAAAAAAAAAACACAAATAACTACATATATCCAGCCTGCAAGCAGCTTTCTGTACAAAACCACCAAACTGAGACTAAATCCAAAGAAATTTTAAAAAATGGCATTACAGCCTAAAAATAATCAGGGGATGGGAGGAGAGGGCAATATAAACAGGTTTGTTTTAGGAATAAAATGTGAAGTTAAAGATTTAAAAATTTCAGATGCGCCAACTTCAAAATTTACTTTGCCCACAAATACGAAAGGTGTTTGCAAAGGGTTATGGTAACCAGGTGGGAGTGGTGTTGACGTTTGGGTAAGCAGAAGTAATATGCTGTTTTTGTAAATTTAACACCTACACATCCCAATGGATATCGAGTCTCTCTAAGATGCTCCTCTGGAATCCTTAAAGACAAGCTGCTGGGTAGAGTTGGGATTGATGTTCCTTATAATCCTGGAGTAAATAGTGGCTTCCACGCCCTACTCCTGCCCTGGGTGACCTGGGCCAGTTTTGTGCCTAGGGTCTCTCAGCTGCAAAAGACACCAAGTATTTATTTGTTCTGCTTTTTGTTTCTGGAGGGACAGTAGAAGAGCACGCTGTAGGAGACTCCACCTCCATCACCACCCAGCATAAGCTCTCCCATTCTGTTCTACCTCCCTGCTCTGCAGAGAAGATCTTCCCCCAGTCAGCGCGGCTGCTGACAGCAAGTCCGTTTTGGAGCAAGAGCTGAGGAAGTCATCACTAGGCAGCCCCACACTCGAATCCCTACTCACCACCAGCACACATGGCAGGTGCTTCTGACACAAGACAGGGACCGACCTGACCTCCAAGCTTCTTTGCAAAGAATACAGGCAAGTCTTCTTCATTAGCAGAGATTTATTTATTTATTTGTTGGTGTCCGGAATCGAACTCACGGCCTCACACTGAGCTAAATCCCCGGCCCTAATTGAGATTTATTTTTAAGAATTAGAGAAGCCTATACTTTAAAAAGAAGCTTGAAGCATGCAGAAGAGAGAGAGAGAAGCAACTGGGTATGTCACTTGTCTGGATCTCAGCTTGCTCATCTGTGAAATGTGCAAATGGAACACAGTGTCTTACCAGCTCAGAAGTTCTCTTTGGTGGGAAAGGGGCTGTGAAAAGCGGGTGCCAGGCTGCCAAGCAATCACTCCACCCCATCTCAGGTGACTGGAATTTAGGACTGGCCCAGAGCAATGCTGCACTGGCCTCTCACTTCAGTCTGCATCCCCAGCACACACACACACACACACACACACACACACACACACACACACACACTTTCTCTTTCCAGGCTTCATCCAAGGGATTGTTTGCAAATGTGAACAAGGGGATACACGTAGAGCTATTTAGAAAAGTCAACATGCAATTATACAAAAGTCTATGATAAGGCTCTTGCCAAGCTGAAAGCAACGCTAGGGAGGGAACACAGCTCGCGCCCCCTGGCCGGGTGGTACAGGCGCCCGAGCGAGGCGGTTTTACTGTGTCCTGGACGCAATCGGATTGCAGCTCTTGGTCGGTTCCTTGCCTCTGTCTCTGTACCGCTCCCTAGAGCTTTCTCCCCCTTGGCGTTTGTGTCACTAACTCTCTTTGCCCCCCCTTTCCTGGCACCGCTGTCTTCCGCCGTGCCCCGCCTTCTCCTCCTCCTCCTCCTCTCCTCCCTCCGATGTAAGAGCGCCAGCGAGGCGAGGGGCGCACCGATCTCGCCCGAGCGGTGCCTCCCCAGCCCTTCCGCGGCGGCAGGAACCCCGGAGAAAGAAAAGCATCAATCTCCACCCGGTTCTCCCGGGGCCGGAGAGCCATTAGCGCACCTGAAATCATAACCTCAGCCACAAACGCGCGCTTGTTCCAGCCTCTCAGAGAGGGCCGGCGGGGGTCCCCAAAGGCTCCCACGTGCTAAACAGACTCGCAGAGGACACTTGACCTCCGAGGAGGAACCGGGAGGTGGACTGCGCGCTGGGCTCCTGCAGAGGGGCTGCCGTCCAAGACCTGAGGAGAAAGCGTCTAGAATTAGGCCCAGAGGCAGAGACCAGGGCGACCTGGGGTGCGCTGGGAAGGAAGGCACCCTCCAGAGCAGCGGGACACCGGGCCAGTGGCCTGGGTCGCCGCGCCCCTGGCCGCGCACTTCCCAGTCTCACCGGCTGCCACCCACCGCCTCGCAGGAGCTCGGAGGAGGAAATCGGTGGCGGCCAAAGGCGACCCGGGAGGGGAGCAGCCAGCAGGGGAGAGGACCTTTCATCCTTTCCTCTCCCCGGGGGACACGTTCCCCCAACACCGCCCCGAGCCAAGCCAGGCGTGGGCAGACTCTGCAGCCCCTGTCGCTGGAAACAAACACAGTCTGGCGGACCCGGGGAGCCAGCGCCTCCCGGGGTGCAGGCTGGCGCGGGAAACTGGGGCGGGGGCGCTCGGGAACTAGACCGCAGGGCGGGGACCTGGGGGACGTGGGGACCCGCGCCTCCATCACACGGGCTGTCGCTGTCGCTGTTGCGCGCCGCAGTCCTGCTGGAGGCTGTTTGCTCCCGCATAGATGAGAGTCCCGGAAGTGACCCCGAGCTGCCAGCAAATGAAGTTATCCTCCGTGCGCTCCGGAGCAGGGGCGCCTCGCAGGGCTGTGGGCTTCGAACCCAGTTGTTTGCAGTTTATACGTGGACTTCTCCCATTAGTGACACGTTTTCGAAGTGGTCCTTTCACGCATAAATTACTCAGAAAAAAAAATATTTTTAGCAAGCTATCCATAAGCTAAAGTTCATTTCAAAACCAAAGACAAGGAAAGATGGTATTTATTTTGCATTTTTAAATAAGGGCACAGAAGAGTACATTTTCAGATATTCACAAGCCACTAACTGCTCAGCTCAGCAGGCGTCCTTCGGTTTCTGGTTCTTTCCTCCTTGTATTTTCCGCCACTAGAATTCTTTGTGAGCTGCAGGAAGCCTTCGATGTTTTTCTTATTCATTAGCTAACGCAATGAAATGTTAAAATATTTAGTTTTGAATAATCGCTAGATTTTGCCTGAAGGTTTCACAAATTGCGCCCCTTTATCAAGGCGAACACGGAGGCGAACCATGACCAATCTGGCTTATCCAGTTGCTTCAAAGGTAAATGTTTGCAGTTGGTGACTGGAGCACTTCTGCCAGACTTCTTGTAGCCCTCGGTCCTGTGCTCCCATTATTAGCTTAGAATACATGGGGTAGGCTGTGTTCACTTGTGCTCAGTTCCTAGAATTTTCTGCTTTTCAGCTATTGTCATAGGGGCTTTTTGTTTTAAAATTTGGATCCAATAGAAGCTCACAAAATAATAACGCTTCACAGTTCAGTTGCTTATGCTAAAGTTTCTAAGATACCAACACTCCCATTTCTGCAGCAGTGAACTGAAACCATGGTGAGCTTGCCATGCTGTGAGCAGTGAATATCAGCCCAGGTTCTTCAGTGTATCTACACTTAATTCGGCACTTTAAAATCACTTTGACATCATACTCCATCAAAATGTATGTTTGAAGAATACCATTGAAATATATTTATGCCTCAATAAAGTATGCTGAAGCTGTCTCCTTCTCACTATTGTGTTTTCAGTAATAGGCACCCTAATAAGTACTCACATATTCTAGGTTTTATTAAAATGTCACACAGAATTTTAAGTACAGAAAAACAGATAAACAACATTAATAGCTCTTGTACCAAAGTCCTGTGCCTGTTACCAAAAATCGGTTTGAATATATATATATATATATATATATATATATATATATATATATTCTGTTAGTTATGAAAGAAAGCCATATATATTATGGCTTTCTTTCATAACTAACAGAATTGATTCTCCCTAGTCATTAGGAATACTGCAAAAACTATGTCAGTATCAAATGGAAGTCAAAGTTAGAGTCATGGTTTCTTCTCTACTCCAAAGATTCCACAATGATGGGGCTTCATAAGTATTTTAAAAATCATAACCAGAATGTATATAGTATTTTTAATGCTTACAAGAACATCAAACAACCTCTGCAATTGAATGGCATTCAACTGTGACTATTACCCACACTTTCCCCATTTATGCTTTCTCAGTGAAAACACTTTTAAGTTTCACATTTTCATCCACAATTGCCAAAAAGGGAACTGCAGTAACATGTTCCTGACTAACAGTTTCATTCCCTCTCCCAAAACTTATTTTCTCAAGTACTTCACAATGTCACTTTCCAAATCCCAAGAATTAATTTGTACATCCAATATTATCCAGGTAGTAGATACATTTAACTTGAATGTCAAGCAACTTTATACTCAAAACCAAGCCATTACCCACATTTTGTTTTTCAGAATGCTGCCAGGTGTGGTGGTGCACGCCTGTAATTCCAGCACTTGGGAGGCTGAGACAGGAGGATTACCATGAGTTTGAGGCCAGCCTGGGCTACATAGCAAACTCACAGCCAGCCCGAACTATATAGCAAGATCCTGTCAGAAAAGAAGAAGGAACAGAAGGAGAAGAAGGACGAGGAGAAGGAAAAAAAGAAGAAACTTCATGTTATTTTTCAGAATGCTAAGCCTGTCCAATCACTTTTTCTTTTTTTCCCCCCAAAACTGATTGTACATGCGTACAACACAGCTGTATTGAATGTGGATCTTAACCTAAGCACCTTAGTCAAGTGGGTTGAGGGATGCCTATACATAATTTCTCTTCAATTTGAAAAACAAAAAATGTGATTAGATCGAAAGACCTGTCCTGAGAGTCTAATTTAGGTCCTATGGTCCTTTCTTGTTAGTTGCCAACGCCCAATCACCCCTCGACCTTTTTCCCTTCACCCCTCCCCCTCCATTGTTAAATACTGGTCAAGGGAAAAGTTTGTCACCCAGCTGCAGTTTTTCCATTGTCCAGTAGACGGCACAAAAGATCAAGCCTTCAAATGCTAAACAATTCACCAGGGGTGTCTGACGAGGTTTGGAGTGTGTTGTTCTTTTATTCAGCAGGTCAGCCAGTATGGGATCTGTGAAGCAAAGAAGTACCTCAAAACTTAGGATAACGTTCCAAGGTTTTGAAATGCAGTGTTATGGAAAAGTTTTATACACGTGCTCAACAAAATGCAACTTCCAAAAATACAACCAATTATTAATGAGGGGAAGGCTATGAGAAATTTATCATTTATAAGTTATCTTTAAAGAAATTAAATTGAAAAAATTATGAGGTATTTCATTTTAATTATCTTCTAATGGATAAAGTATTTACAGCCTAAGTCATCAAGATTCTATACTTTATGCTTTTGCATGAGTTTATGCTTTTTATTAAAAACATTTAACACATTACTTAGTCCAGCAAATTAAAGATTGTGTTTCAAATAGGTTTATATATGCATATATGCACATGTATATAAAATACAGTTAAATACAGTAATTCCTTCCATGAAGCCTGGTGGATACCTTCTGGGGTTTTAGTTGAACAAGCCCATTAGAAATGATAGTCAAGACTTTACCTTTTCTAGTACAATGTATGATTTTGGCTAATGTTTATATTTTACTAAAAGATTTCCATTTCTTTCCATTCTACAGGCACTTCTTATGTCGAAGTTGGGGGAGGGGTAAAGTGTGGGCTAATAACTCATTTCCCAGTTAATTTTATTAAGAATTTATAGCACTGTTTAGAAAGTTTTAAGACAACCATAAATTTTATTAGGAATATTTTATTAAGCCCTCCATTTAATTAATAAAAGACCTCTATAAGTTCTGAAAATGTCAGAGGTAGTAATTATGTTAACCAGTGTAGTTTTTCCCCCCCTAGAGACCAAAGCGTTTTTAATGATTTGAAATAGAAAAGTAGTAAGGGAAGCCCCTCCTCCCCCAAATGATTTCTTTTCCCTAAACTTTTGTGTTTTCCAGTTGAACATAGTGAGTTAGGTATTTCCCCTGCAATGGTCAAAGTGCCTTAGTTGACCTCTCATCGACTTCTGAATTGGGCCAGACATTCTTTGTTTTCTGAACTAAAATGCAGTAAACAAATCTGGGAATCCTTATAGCCTGGATTGCTTTGGGGCTCTTGATTAACGTCCTCTCTAATCCCCCTGGTTAACCTCCTTTGGTATCATCTAACCAGGTTTCTCCTTTTAATAGACCTCTAACTAGTTTATTTCACTTTTCTCAAAGCCATTCATTAGTTTTGACTTCTTGGTACCTTTCGCCTATCACATTCAGGTTCTTATCTCCAACATTCCTCTAGTATCTCTACTAGATTTCAAGTCTTATTTTCTTTAAACTTCCCTCTTATTTCTGGCTTTTTGAAATGCAAATACTAATGTGGGAACAGATTTGGAGGATGGATGTTCTTGAAGTGCAAACCCCAATCCCACACGCCACAGGACAACCTAAAAAGCAATCAAAACATTTTAACAGGCATCTTAAAGTTAGGTGGCAGATGATAAACCCTTATCACACTGTGAGCACAGCTGCCATACTCCATTGACTAACGGGCTTTTGTTTATTCTGGGCTGGCAAATACACACACGTTTTACCTTAAGAGGTACTTCTTTAAATTTAGGATTTTTCAGCTGACTCATCAGAGTGAACTTTTGAGACAAAAGCTTAATTCAGGATGTGGGCCTTTCCAAAGACAATTCCTTATAGGAGAACAGCAAGTTACAACAGCGTTCTCCCAGGTCACTATACCAACAGCCCAGAGGAGCCCTGCTGGCTTTAAATGCCTCCTTAGAGGATGTGTAAACAATAGAGACCAAGGGCTCAGTCTGCCTCTTTTTTAGTCGCTGGTCTCTATCTTGGGGAAGATGCTCTGGGATATGAGAGGAAAACAGAATGAAAGGCCTGCAGCATGAGAGCTGGGGCCAAGTGCCAGAACCCTTCTCCAGGCCAAGTTTTTATAAAAGTGCTATTGCCTTAAAAAGCAATTATCTGAAATAAGCTTAGGATAGGCACTGCCACAGAACTGACATTAATATCTGCAATAGTTTTCCAAGATACCGTATCTGAAACTGTCCCTTCACTTTTTCCTTTTAATAGTTGATTAATTGCTACCCTGCTAAAAGAGGGGTTTTTTTAGAGCTACTATACTGCAACTCTAGACGTCCTCTCTGTAATTTCTCTCAGCAAGCACCAACTGTAATAACTGTTTGCTAATTGTAAAATCCTTATCCAGAATGAGGTTTGGGCAAACAATTTGTACTACTGTAATTACATTGTAAAAGTGTTTTAGTCCCTTGATTGTTCAGAATTAATCGTATGAAGGCCTTGAAGGAGTATTAGGTTCACAGTTATAAATGAAAAGACACTTCTCAAAAACTATTATGAGTTTAAACTCACAAACTCAAAGTATCACGTTCTGTAAGGATGTGTGTAGGTAATTTAAAATACATTTTAAAGTAAAATTGACACATCTTGGCTGATCACACATAATCTCTCCTCTGCTCTGAAGAATACTGGTTATGTTTGAAAAGAGCGACTTACCTGACTCTTCCTTTTTTCACTTCTGTTAGAAAACAAAAGAAAAAGTTACTGGAAGTTAACAATATAAAATAAACCCTGTTGTCAAAACATATACTGAATATATAAAAACTGACCTTTTCCAAATTTGAAAGCCTGGATGCATATCTAGGTATCTCCAAGACCATTGCCTGAGTCTGACCAAGAACCTCTAGACCACGGTCATCTGAGGGTATTTCGCAGTAAATTTCTCTCAGTTGAATTATACTTACATAATTTCCTTCGTAGCTCACTTAAGGATCTCAAACGTAGACGTGCCCTCGTCGAGGTAGGTTGGTCCCCCATCGCCTCCCCCAGCAGCGCTGATCCCTGGCATGACTGCTGGGGAGACCTCGCTCCCCCAGCCCTGCCCCCCAGCGGCCTCCTGGCTCTCAGGTGTCGCCACAGCCCTCCGGAGCTGGGGAACAGCTCGCGGCTGCCGGCCCAGCGCACTCCTCCCATACTCGGAAAAGTAGTGCGCTGCCTGGCCTAGCCAGCTCAGCTTCGCAAAATTAAACCAAAAATCTCTTTCCTGAGTTCACAAGGTTCCATTTCGGCTTTAAATTCTGCCTTCAAATTCACTTGGTGGTGGTGGTGGGGGGGGTGGTATCAGACCTGGGCTTCGGCTTTGGTAACTCACCTGGCTTTCCCCACCCTTGGCTTTGACTCTCAGGCCTGCCTCAACTTCCCGAGCGATGTATCAGGCTAATTGTGTCACAAAACAGTACACACGCACGTGATGAACAAGAGTAAAACATAAAACTTGAGTATTGGAGGCAGAAACTACAAATTCAGAAAGAAAGAAAGGAAGAGGAGACAGGTAAGTGCTAACTAAGAGCTCCTGGGGATTTTTCTTTAACCGTTGAGCTCTTCCAACTCAAAGCGCACCTGAAGGTTTTGGGTGAACGTGTGTAGACCCCTCGGGCACACAAGGAGCAAGTTCAGTGTTGGGGGCGGGGAGGCTGGGAAGGCTCATCTGCTTGGCTTTCCGCGAACGCTCCACGCTTGGGGTGAATCAGCCCTGCGCTGGCCCCTGCGGAGCGCTGGAAGAAGCCATAGAAGTCGCTTAGGGAAGGCTACCAGGGCTCGGTGGCACAGACTGCTGCTCTACATTTTGACGGTCGCCCGGGTCCCCTGCTCCTCAGAAGCTCACTCAACGGAAACTCGAGTTCTGTTTCGTGGACGGATGCAAACGCTCCTTCTTACTTTGCGCCTAAGAGCTGGCTTCACTGCATCTGTGAGCTGACCTTTTCCAAACAACCTCCGCATGAAGGGGGCCCCCTAATCTTTCTCAAAACTCTTCCACCGGCTATCCCCCCTCTGGGGTGAGGGTTTGGTCCGCAGCTGGCGGGGTGGGATGGGGGTGGGGGCCATGGGAGCGCGGGCCGGCAGCTTTGAGGGAGTCAGCCTTTTGGCCACCATCAGGGCGGGAATCCCGACTAGCAGTTTGCATTCCGGGCAGATCGAAGCTCCCTGCTGATCGATTATTTGATAATTGATTTTCCCCGCAGCCAATGCGAGGCCGCCTGGGCGGGGGCGTCTCCTGATTGGCCGAGCCCTCCTCCACGGCTGCCTACCGAGATTTGGGTGAGCTCATTTTCCAGTCGACCGCAGGGGGAGTTTTCTGCGAGGCTTCAGCTGGAGGGAGGGGGAGAAAAATCTTCCCCGAGCCGAGCGAGCGGCGAGCCCTGCCTGGGATGTGAGCTTTCCAGCTGCTGGGCTGAGGCGCCTCGGCAGACCCGAGCCAGGCGGGCAGAGGTTAAGGAGGAAAATAACTCCACTAAATATAATAATAAAGGGCTAACTTAGGCTGGGAGAATAAAAAGAAGGGATACATTTAAGCCCTGAGAATAGGTGTTTACACGGAGAAAGTTGAAATCGGTGGCTGGCTGGAGACTCTGAGTT
This sequence comes from Dolichotis patagonum, assembly GCA_004027295.1. NCBI lineage: Eukaryota > Metazoa > Chordata > Mammalia > Rodentia > Caviidae > Dolichotis > Dolichotis patagonum. Next base: position 20,868 of record PVJX010013417.1, on the reverse strand, counting down.
GGGTTGGGGCAGCTTTTGTCTGAAATCTCAGCTCCCGAGCTGGATTTCTTTTTTCTTCTGGCATACGGAGTTTCTGCCGAGCAGGGCTGGGAACAGAAAAGCGGAGTGTGGGGATAGAGGTCTGGGGAGAAAAGCGCCGGGCGTCGCCGGAGGAAGACCGGGCGGCGCAGAGCCCCTCCAGGCCCTGGTGAGGCCAAGGCTGAAGCCCCTTGGCGCCTCGAAGACAAAGGCGCCGAGGCCGCAGCCTGAACCCTGCGCTCCGGCCGCATCGCGCCGCGCCCTGGGCGCACGGCTGCCTCGCTAGGAGCGGGTTGGGGAAGGAGCCTCTTCCCCTGCGGCTCTGGGACCGGGCTCCGCCCGCCCGCCCGCCCGCCTGCGAGGTCTGACTTCTGGGAGCCCGCGTCGGGTTTCGCTTTCCGGCGATCATAAATAGCTTGGTGTTTGTAAACAGGCGCTGGGGGCACATTCCCAGAGCCCGGCTCATTGTTCCCTCCCTTCCTCTCTCACTTCGTGCGGGGCGCCAGGGCTGGGGCTGGAGCTGCCGGGACGAGGAGGTGGGGGCGTCCAGACCCAAAGTGACAAAATGCAAGCATTTCCTGTCCTCCGTCCGGGCGTCCACCTCTGACAGCGAAATCTCTAGGCTGGGTCTGCAGAAAGCTCGGGCTCCCTCCGCCCCACGTTCTCGGGACTCCTAGCAGAGCCTCTCCCAGCCCAGCGCCAGCCCCGGCTCCTCTACCCCTTGTTCCCACTTTGACTTTTCTCCTTGGGGCATCCAGTTCTGAGAATCCCGTACTTTGCACATCACCCACCTCCCCAGAAAAAAATACTGGCAGACCCCAATAATTTCGAGGAAAGTCTTGAAGTCTGCGCGCGGAGCCCTGTGCAAAATAATTCCTGCTGCTGCCTGGCCCGCGTTTATTCCCAATTTATTTCAAGAGAGTCCTCTTTGGGGAGAGAGCCTGCAGGGGGAGGGAGAGAAAAAGAATATGGAAAATAAAACCGGCGGCTGGGTGCTGCTGCCTGCGTTTGTGTGCGTGTGCTCGGGGTGTGTGGTGTTTGTGCCTGTGCGTGCGATTTAATGGAGCGCCTTTCTGCCTCTCCAGTGCGGACAGAGCTCGCTACGCGCACCCACCCCTGCGGAGGAGCCTACTTGCTGCAGCCCAATGCATTGTGTAAGACGCGACCTGTTATGGCCACCACTACTTCCGGGTTCTAGCATTCTGGTCGGAATCCACCTCTCCGCCTGTGCAACACACACTTTACACACGCACGGGGACTGCAAGCGGACAGCATCGATCGTGGCTCCTTTAAGACAAACTCAGACAGACATTTTTTTTAACCCTCCTTCTCTAATCTCCCTCCAGTGCAGCAGTTGCAAAGACGGAGAGAGAGGGAGAGAAAGAGAAAGAGCAAGAGAAGAGAGAAACTGATTAGGAATTAGGACTGATTCAAGGGAAGAGAGCGCTAGGGCTTTGTGCATTTGAATATTAACATTTGAGGTGTTCTGACCAGAAGAAGACAGAGCGGATGATCATTCATTCACCACGTTGACAACCTCGCCTGTGATTGACAGCTGGAGTGGCAGAAAGCCATGAGATTTGGTAGTTGGGTCTGAGGGGCGCTCTTTTTTTTTTTTCTTATTTTTTTAACTGATTTTTTGGGGAAAGAAGATCTGCTTTTTATCCCCCCTTTTTTTCTTTTTGCCCCCGCTGCTGTCTTGGAAACGGAGCGCTTTTATGCTCAGTGACTCGGGCGCTTGGCTTCAGGTCCGGTAGACCGAAGATCTGGGACCAGTAGCTCACATTGCTGGAGACGACGTTAAGGGATTTTTCGTCGTGCTTTTTTTTTTTTTTCCGGGGGAGTTTGCGTATTTGTTTCTTTTCACACTGGCCTTAAAGAGGATATATTAGAAGTTGAAGTAGGAAGGGAGCCAGAGAGGCCGATGGCGCAAAGGGTACGTATTAAAAACAATTGTGGAACTCAAATGTGAGATTAAATTGAAACGTGGCTGAAAGACACTGTTTAAAAGTTTCCTTTTTTCTTTCTCTCATTTTGAATGAGGCTTCTAAAGCCGTGGCCTAAAGAAGAGAGGATTTATTTAGTGCATCTGTAGATGTATGTATGTTACTTGTAGTTGCTAATTCACATAATCAAGTTTTCTACAGATTCCTAACCAACAGCTATATAAATCAAAATACATCTGAGCGATCATCTGTTTAAAGGACTGCTAAATACAAAATACTATAATTTGAGCATCCAAGAATCAGAAGTTTAAAGTTATTTTTAAGCTAAAATAAACAACTGGAAACTTCTAATATGTTATTGATTATGGTTATCTTTAATATCATTTGAAGTACTTAGCTTTTTGAAGCAAGTAACTGTCATAATACACTGCATGGTTTTTTTGGTTAGAGAAACAGTCATCTTTTAAAAGTACTATTAGTTTGTATGGATTTTTTTGCAAGTTTTTCTTAGATGAATTTTGTGCTAATTGACTACTAAGCACACAGCTACTTACTTTTAAAATGCAGTACTAATTTCTCCAATATTTCTATTTGAATGGAAATATAGTGAGAGTAAAGTGAGACAATGACAATCCAAGTGAGGTAGTTTTTTAAAGAAAGGGGGGTCTACAAAAAGCCTTCCTTGCATAATTTGTGTCCTGGCTCTCAAAGCCCTGTTTGCAAAAGAAAGTTACTAGGCTGACACATTTTTCTTTACTTCTTTGGTTCAGGCAAATGTCAGCGTTCTTCCAAACTTTTCACACCTTTGGCTTTAGGAGGTGAAAGTGGCAATTTCTTTTTTCTTTGAAAATCATTTCACTCTAGGCACTTTCACATCTTTGGAAAAGCTCTTGCCTGAAATGAACCATTTTTAAAAACCTAAGTAGCTAAATGCAAGATAAAAAATAATGACATTGTGAAAGTAGTTTTTCTGGATGAGAAAGATGGGGCGTTGTATGTGCATTTGGTTTTGAATTTGCTTTAAAACCTAAGGAGTAACATTGCCTCATTGATCTGTAGTCTGGGAGAAAGTTTGTAAGCTTTTTAAATAAAAAAATGAACTACTTTAATTATAGATTTTCTTTAAGTTGAGGCGGGGAGTTGTCCAATTCTGAATTCGGCTGTAAGGTACAGGGAAAGCTACCCTTATTTGAGTTTCACGTATAAGGGGGTCAGTTTATTTTGTATGATTTAGCAGAGTTTGTCTTGGAAAGCAAAGAAAATGCAATGTCTTGCTGGACTGCCCAGCCCCACGCTGGCAGGAAAATAAAATGAGAAGCCTGCCTGAATTCACGTGCTTGGCGGAGCTGTTCCCATCGTAACTTTTTAAAAATTCCCCCTGATATAAAGGGGCTGTGAAACTAGGCGTGTTTACTGCACTGTCCTGGCACGTTTTATTATTGTGATTTTCAATTTCCTCCCCCAGAGACATGCACGTTTTACCTTCTGCCCTCTGGGAGAATGCTTCTCTTTCTTTCCTTCTTCCTTCCTTCCTTGCCAAAGGATTCTGAATTTCTGAACTAGTGGATAGGGATACAAGTTAGGGCAAGAAGCTTCATCTCAGTGGAGTCTTACTGAGAACCCTAGAAACTGAGATCCCTAGAAATTTTACTTTACATTTATTTTAGAAATAGAAATCTCAACTTTGGAGATGCAAGGCCACTGAAATCCGGGTTGAAAGACCCAGCCATGTTGACCTTATATAAGCTCGAAGCCCTGTCTCTCCCCTATTTGCCTGCCTGGCATTTTGATCCCTCTTTCTCTCCTGTTTTTCATGCAGTACGACGATCTACCCCATTACGGGGGCATGGATGGAGTAGGCATCCCCTCCACGATGTACGGGGACCCGCATGCGGCCAGGTCCATGCAGCAGGTCCACCACCTGAACCATGGGCCTCCTCTGCACTCGCATCAGTACCCGCACACAGCTCATACCAACGCCATGGCCCCCAGCATGGGCTCCTCCGTCAATGACGCTTTAAAGAGAGATAAAGATGCCATTTATGGGTAGGTACAATGGGCCGCAGTTAAAAGAGTTGAGATGCGTTGCTTTCCCTATTTCCCCTGTGCCCTTGGTAACAGTTAAAGTCAGACCTCTCCGGATTGGAGGTCCATAGCTGGTGACTATTTATTCACCAGGCATGGAGAATCTGGGGAGGCGGCCTGCCATCCCTGCGCTCCCCATCTCCACCCGCACTCTCTGCTTGCTCTGCGCACAGCTTGGCTCCTGCGGTGGCCGCCAAGGGGTCCCAATTCGGGAGAAGTTGTCTAAAGGTTCCACATCCCCTTTCAGCCTCCAGTTCAGCGGATCCCGAGTCCTCCCTGGCTCCCCTTCGCTCCAGAGCGCTGGGGGTTGCAAAACGCAGGCGCCTTTGTGTTGGAACGAAACTTTTAGTTTAAGGGAAAATCTTTTAAGCCACCGATTGTTCTGACTTGCTAAGTTTACTCAGCAACCGTATGCTGCCTCAGCCACTGCACAATACAGCCAGGGAGGACAGTGGCAGGTCAGGCAAGGGGGAACATGTTTTGCATTTAGGGGGTTTGACCACTGAAGTCAAGGAGAGGGGCTCACACTGAATTGTTACAGACACTAAGAAACTTCTAGTCGTTTTAGCACTTTGTGTTCAAAAGCGAATCCTGGAGGATTTAGCCAGAAGTAAATGCCGGGTGCTCTTCGGCCGGAGGTTTTTGGCCGCTGCTTACACTGCGGTCTAACTGGCTATCTGATTAGACCCTGCACTAGTAAAGAAGGAAAGAAAGAAAAAAAAAAAAAGCTTTTGAAAGTCAGTTGTGCCTACTGTGTGCTGATGAATTTTGGGATCGGATTTTACTTTGCAGTAACTTTTATTTCTGTTTTATTTCTGCTTTTTAAAATCATGCAACACTGACCCTTTTTGCTGGGGGGGAAATATTTCTGCTTTATTTCCCGGTCCCTTGTGCAAGAGCCTGGTTTAAATCCCAGCGTTCTGTCCACAGCGTTAAGTGCAAATGGTTTAGACTCTGGGACAGAACATTTGGGGAAGCTTTGAAAAGGACCCCAAACTATTAAATTTCCAGCTGGGCTGTGAGAGCTAATAAAAGACTGGAGACACCTCCTTGGGCATTAGAAGAAGCTTTTTTCCCCCCCTTTTCTTTTCTTTTCTTTTTTATGGGCTGAGGCAAGCGACATCTAGGCCCTTCACAATACTACTGCTTTGCCACTCCGCAGAGACAAAATGAAAGGCTTGGCCACAGGAACATTCGAAGGAAGTTTCTTTGGGGGGCGGTGGGGGGCATCCGCGGAGGGAGGGGAGGGCTCCAGCAGCCGAGGAGGGGCCAAGGGCCGCAGGGTAGGGGTCGGAAGGTGCAGCCCTGTGACAGCGGGTCCTGCAGCCGCCGAGATCCTCGGCTCAAGTTAGCTGGGCGCCTGCCGCCCGGATCCTCAGAGCCTTGGGCTCTGCGCGGCCGCCCTGGCGGAGCCCACACCAAGCAGCTCTCGCACTGGCTTCGCCCAGCTCCTGCTCCTGCTCCTGCTCCAGGTCCTGCAGGAGCAGCCAGGGACCTGGGCCGGTCGGGGTGGGAAACTTCATTCAAAATGGCTGCTGGAACCGCTGGGGTTTGATTCGTAGCAAATGTTGCCAATTTCTCTGGCTAGAGATGTTGAAGCGATCATCAGATACGGTCCAGGGGCTCAGGGCCTCCGACTTGAGAGCCCCAGGAGGAAGGGGAGGTGAGCAAGTCACCTGGGCGGGGGGCAGGAAAAGGGGAAAAGTAGATGACAAAGTCAGGGAGGGGGTCTCTGCCTGGAGCCCCCGCTGTTTTTCTTGGGCGCCTTTTTACCCTGACTCAAGACTAACCATTGTGTTGTTTGTGACTGTTGTATTTTCTTGCAGACACCCTCTATTCCCTCTCTTAGCACTGATTTTTGAGAAATGTGAATTAGCTACTTGTACCCCCCGCGAGCCGGGGGTGGCGGGCGGGGACGTCTGCTCCTCAGAGTCATTCAATGAAGATATAGCCGTGTTCGCCAAACAGGTCAGCAAAATAAATGTTATTTTAAAAAAAAGAAAGGAAAAGAGACTCTTTCCCCAACACACACACACACACACACACACACACACACAAACACACACACACACACACACACACACACACATTTAGCAAGCGCATTCCCAAAGTGGTCAGCAGATAGCCCACCCTGAGCCCTGCGCGTTGCGTGCTCCCCGAAATGTCCCTCCTATAGAAGCGTGTTTGCAGATAACTTCACCCATCTTTAAACCCACTCCCTCGCCACAAGCTGAGGCAAAAAGCTCAGTCTGTGAAATCAAATCACGCCCTCCACGCCCTGTAGCTGCTTTGGTCTGGAGAGCTGAGCAGCGTCCCACGCAGCCTAGTTGGTCATAGAAGTGAGGCTGAGCGCTGGGCTGGTTCTCGGCTTGATCCATACTCAAGTGATTCTGCGTGGGACAGAGTCACCGAGTCCCTCCCGAAGGTTGCATCTGGCCCCCGACAGTGTGATAAGACAGGAAACTAGCAATGCGACCAGCTTTCAAATATTTTCTTTCTTTTTCCTCCCCCTCCCTCTCCCCTGTCCTCCTCACTTGTGTTTAGATTCGCGCAGAAAAACCTCTATTTTCTTCCAATCCAGAACTGGATAACTTGGTAAGAATTGACCTCTTGACTCCCTTCCCCTGTCTCTTCCAACCCACCCCGCCCCCAGCCCCCTCAGCTTTTCTTCAAGGGCCCTGAGGTTTCTAGACTGGTCTTTCCGTAGCTTCGAGTCGACTGGGCTGCACACGTTTTGGTCCACGAACAAGTGACCGAGGGACAAGGTCCCAGGCCAATAAATTCATCTCAAGAGGGCCTGGGCGACCTAGCGAGGGGAAACGCGAGCTTTCGTTTTTTATGACAGCCGGGTTGCACGGCTCTAATCAGCGCTGGGATTTATCTCCTGGCCTGTCAGCGTGTGTGCTTAAACTGCGGACTTCCCAGCCCTGCAAGTCTCAACACCAGGGCAGGGACAGGCAAGAGCCCCTCAGCAACCAATTTGCCTGAAAGGTGTGCAGAAGGCAGCAGAAAGTTTGCGATGTGCAAAGCCACAGTTTGGGGTCTATTTGAAATATCTCCCATTCACGTTTTCCAAAGAAACCTCTAGCCCAGCCCTGTAGCCCTTTGGGGTTGGGGCGGAGCCAGTGGGATTGAGAAAGGGGAGAGCTGTGGAGGAGGAGAGTGTTTATGACCCCCACTTAGATGCTTTGTTGTTGTTTTAGTTATATTTTCTCCTTAAGAAATATAAACCTCTAGATGGTACCCAGTCGCTTGCTATTAAGTTTTAGTGTTATTGCCATAAATCAAAATAACTCTATTTACTGGGGGAGGGGATGGGCTGGAGATGCAAGAGCTATGATAGCCAATTTTCTGCAAACTAGGAATGGGATACTCATTCTTTTTGTGTCTTTGCAGATGATTCAAGCCATACAAGTATTAAGGTTTCATCTGTTGGAATTAGAGAAGGTAATTTCTTTGGCCTCTTTCCCTTTACTTCACCCTAACCCCTAAACACAGGAGGGGAGGGTTCAGAATGGTTGAACTTCAGGCTTCTGAGATATTTGCATAAATGTCTTTCTTTCTGGTAATTAGTGTCAAGGCCAATCTTAGCATCCATTTCTCTTCTCAGTTTAATTACAATTTCAGCCACTAAAACGGGATCACAAACGCCCTAGCCTTGTGTTCAATCTTAATACCTTGCTGGCTTTGTGTAAATAGTTGCAATTGTATGCTTCCGAGTTGATGTTTAGAATGCTGTTGTAAGCTTGCTTCCCAGGTTAATACCTCTCTGGGCTCTTCTCTTCCTCCTCTTCTTTGAGGAGGAAAAACAAAAGTTTTGTTTAGTTTTTCTGAGTTTCTAGAAGACAGCTTGAGAGCGGCGGCAGGTCAGAGAAGAGGTGGAGGGGGAGGAAGTGCAGTGAGCAAGGAGACAGAGGAGGTGGTTGGGGGAGGCACATTAAACCTTTAGCAGAGACAAAGCAGGGCTGATAATTGTGCCAATTTCTTGAATCTGTGAATCCTGCATACACTCCACCTTCACACTCAAGAAAGGGTGCGGGATAACATGATTTTGCTAGCTGTTCTATAAATCTCAGCCATAAAAACTTAATGCATTGTAATTCAAACTAACATTAAATTGCAAGCATGCTGGGGTTTCTTGTGAATTTTTGCATGTCAGTGATGTCTGGGACCTGAAAGTGACCACCTCACTTACACCTTCATATTTTCAGTCCTTCCTTTCCTTTGGGAAAAAAAAAGCAATTTCAGAAGCTTTTGTGGCTGTACATTTTTCATAATATGAGTACTGGCAAATTGATTTTCTTTTTAAAGGATCCCAAAATATTCTCCTTATGGATAGAAACCCTAATTATTACAAATGTTATAGGGGTTGTGTTGTCAGGCATATATCCTGTGTCACCACAGTACAGGTCCTTTAGAGATTATATATATATATATATATATATATATTCCCTTTTTTTTCTTAGACACTTTGGAAAGGGATTTATGATAAAGTAACTGGATGAAATTAAATAGTTTACCTTAAATGTCACCCCCACAGGTCACCTCTCTAATGGCCACAGCCCCAGGAGCAGATGAATTTAACACGGGTGTTGAATATGTTGTAGCCTGTGAATCATCTTGTCACTGTCAATTTTCTGGGATATCTCTATTTTGCAAGAAAAGAAAGTTATTCCTAATTCTGGATGCGTCGGGGGTCTCTGGAGGACAATTGCCCTGTGTTTCCCCTATTTGGAAGTTTGGATCTCACAAGGGGGGGTGGATTGCACTTGTCAATGTCATTTATGTACTCCTGATTATATTTCCATTTTTTATTTCTGTCATAATGTAGGTACACGAATTATGTGACAATTTCTGCCACCGGTATATTAGCTGTTTGAAAGGGAAAATGCCTATCGATTTGGTGATAGACGATAGAGAAGGAGGATCAAAATCAGACAGTGAAGATATAACAAGATCAGCAAATCTAACCGACCAGGTATGCGCTTTTCAATTTCAACATCCCTGGCACCAAAAAAAAAAAAAAATCTGTATGCATATTGCTTGCTGGGTCACTATCACCTCCTTTTATTATTTGCATATGATTAAGTCCCTTTTAGATACATTTCCATCGAAATGAAAATTTTTGAATAATGTGGCTATTATTGCTTCATTAAGGCTGGCTCTGGGATTCAACCTGGAGAGATGGGCTTGTAAAAGCTTTGCCTGCAAACTTGACCTGTTTCTTGTCGCTTTTAATTTTTGTCTTTATTTTATTTACCCTCTATAATAATGGGAGTGTTAACTGCCAGTGACCGCCTGTGATTGTATGGCTTTGTTCCTGAGCATTTTCCTCCTTCTATCTTGAAGAAAAGAAATGTGTAGGGTCTGCTTATTTCTTATTTTATTAGGAATAAATCCAAGATAGGTGGTCTAAGAGAGACAGTGAGGGTTTGAAATCTAGCAAATGCTGGCTATTTTCTCCCTGTCTGTACGGTTCATTAGCCTGTCTTGTCAGTTTTCCTCGGCCGAACGCTTCTAGACCTCACTGAACATTGCTTTGTGCTGTGTTCGCTGCAAGCTCGCCCATTTTATTGTACTTCATAGAAAAAATAAGACCAGGCCGAGGTTAGAAAAACAGATAAATATGGACTTTTCTCCTCCTCCTTTCTACTCATCCTCCAGCTGGTACGTGCTCTGGGCCCTCTGGGTTGGCAGCTTTCTGAGGTGTTAGCGTTGGCAGCTCCCTGGGTGTGGAGGGTGGGACCCCCCAGCACCGCGCCTCTCTACTTCTTCCCTTTGCTTGCTGCTCCCCCCCCTCCAGCGTCTGCACTCCAGGTCCTTCTTCTGCTGCGTTGCTAAGTGGGGGGAGACTTTTATTTGAAGTTGCCGTGGTCAGGGGGGTGCTTTTCTCCCGCTGTCACCCTGACACCACCGTTTGCTCCTAGTTTCTCTGTTTCTCTTGTACTGTCTCTAGATTGGTCTAAATGAGTTGCCAAACTGCAATGAAAATGAAAATGTGAGGAGATGAAGCAGGGCCCAGGACAGCTCTGTTACGAATTTTTACAAGGAGCCTAGAGATTTGGGTAGCAGCTGCTTCTCCCTCCCTTTCCATATAAGTGAAGGCCCTGAGATCTTTCTCTCTCAGACTTGGCATGGGAGTCTCTCCCTGGGAGAAGAGATCTGCTTGCCTTTGTTAAGCCAAAGACCAGCTACAGTTTTCCTTTACACGCTCTCTTGCTCACTGTGGGCTGGCCTCCGTCCTGGATAGCCCTGGTCCAGTGCCTCCTTTTCTTTGTCGTCTTAAGGTGTCTTCTCGCAACATCATGCCCTTAAAATAAATGTCAGATTTGAATTTCTCTGGACAACCCTAAGACCCAGGTGGAATTCCTCCTTGTCTATGAGTGAGGCAGAGCTGAAAAGCTGTTAGCTGGGTTCTCATCACTATCTGGGGAGTCGGAAACTTTTGGCGGTGTAGACGCTGCACGGAACGGGCAGTGTGTGCAGTCCCTGGGTGGCTGGGGCGAGGTGGGAACTTTGAGGCTGCTCTCTGCCCCGGTCCTGCGGGCCAGGGCGCGTCCCCAGCCTTTCCGTTGGCCAACCTGAGCTATTATATGCAGATTCCACAGAGGAACCCTTGGGTAGCTACTGTTGAATAAAAATTGTAATCCAACAAGCCTAACTAGAAAATGGGATTCTAAAAGCTCCGGAGTGCTGGGTACATAAAGCTATTTGAACAAATTACAAGAATCGCTTAGGGGCATGAATGAAATCAACACTTTAATTGCCTCCAAAATGAAGATTTATACCCCATTTTCTTGACGAATCATTATTTTATTAAAGTGAAAGATAAAGGACCAGAGTTATGAGATTTATTGGGGGATACAAAATTGATGCAACTTCGCTGAGTTCTCCTTTTTCCTTGTGTAAACTTTCATTGCCCAGTCACCTTAATTTGAGATACGCAAAGATTGGCATGCAATTGTATTGGGTAAAAATTCTCATTTCATTCTTTTCGACCTATGAGAGTCACGCATCCGGTCCACTGTTTCAGAGTCGGCTTGTTAGCTTTGGCTGGGCCGTGGGGCTGTGGGCCTATATGCGTGGGCTCGCTCCTGTGATCCCTGGGGTCACCAGGCCTCAGTTGGTAGGACCGTAGCAAACCCATTTGTTTTCCCTATTTTCCTGTTCTTAGGAGACAGGAGCTAGTGGGTCTGGGCTGGATTTGGAGAGGGGAACGCAGAGTGCGGGGCTCCGCGGTCTTGTGCCTCGCTGGGTGAGCGCCCTACCTTGGGGGAGGTGGCCCGAGAGGGGAGAATCCAGGGACCAGACTCTGCCGAGGCTGTGTCGCTGTGTCGGGTCTCCACGAAGTTGAAACCCTGGAGCCGGGCGGGGGCCAGGCTGCGAGGTGGCCTCTCCACCTGTCTACGAAGGCAGCCCAGCCCGTCTGAACCTGGCAGAGTGTGCCCTGCGACCACTGGGTGCTTCGGCTGTGGCTGCGGCCTCGTTAGCGCCTTAACCCCTGTCTCTAGGGGCCACTGGCGCGACGTTTATTTTATTTGACTTTTTGTTCTCGGAGGACACAAAGGCTGCCACCTGCGCTGGGATGTGGGATCAGCTACTTGGACGCCAGTCGGTTTCCCAAAGGGCTAAATCAGTCGAAATCCACTTGGCCCTGTAGTGTTGTTGGTTTGGGTATTTTGCATGTGTGTGTATCAGATTAAGACACCACGAGAGAAACTAATCCTGTTCTTCCTCGTCCCTTGGTCCCCTCCTGTCGCTCCCCATCCTCAGGCCTGATGGTCCCAGGGCCCGAGAGCCACCTTGGGCAGTCGCCGGCCTCCCGGGCGCCCTCTCCCGTCCGCTGCGCTCCAGGCTCTGCGCGCTCTCCAAGGCCAGTTGCCGGAGCCAGGCGCCTGGGACTTGCCGACCTCGGCTGAGCACATGCAGGGCCAGGCTGGACCCTAAAGTGGCCCGAGAGGGTGGTCACCACACTATGAGACGTCAAGGATACGGTCTAGTCTGACTGGCAGCCGGCAAGAATGCAGGTCCGAGGGGGAGTCTGGGCCAGTGACTTGGGGGCCCCCCCGCTGTGGAAACGACTGTGGTGAGAGAGTGTATAAGCAAAGGTGCTATCCAGAAGGTGATCCTCCAGGACCCTGGCCAAACGCCCAGGCGTTCCTTCCCGAGATTGCTGCTTTGCACTCCTTGAATCTAAGCATTTTCCACTCCATGAAGGGTAGGGAAAGAGTGGAAGAGGAACAAACTGTGGAGAGGGTCCCTAAGGTGGCCTCCTGGGGTGGCCAGGGCTGTCCACAGCAGATAGAGATGAACCGGGCCTGTGATCTGATCCGGCATCCCAGCGGCCCTGATCCCGACCACCAGAAGGAAGCAGAGAAATGATCCCTTTGGATTACAGTTGTTTTTGTTTTGTTTTATTTTGTTTTTTGTTCTTATTTTTTAATTCAACAGCCGCTCAGGCTGGAATGGTGTGTGTGGGTCCTCCGCTGAGTCTGCACTTACCAGCCCCTGGGAGAGGGCTGACGGCTGTGCAGGGCTCCTGCCCTGTTGCTTTGCTAATCCAGATTTGTGTCTGATGTCTGAGGAGGAGTAACAGGGCGTGGAGATGGGATGAAAGTCAGGCTGGCCAGGCCAGGCAGGTCAAATGCCAAGTGTGGGCAGGTTCTTTGGGGTGGGGGTGAGGAAAGGTGAGGGAGGGAAGGGGACAACGTCCAGGACTCTGAGCTGTGTGGGCCTGGGACGTGTGCAAACAGACTTGGATCTGTGCGTTTTGGTTCCTAAGTGGGCCTGGGAACTTGGGTGGTGAGTGTTTTATTTCAAAAGTTTGCAATGTTTTTTCCAAAGCATATTTTGGAATACAATTTTTAAAATTAAAGTCAGACTTGACTAAAAAGTAAAGCAATACAAAGCACTACGCCCTCCAAAATGATATAGCAATGCGTCCTGGGAAAACTTACGGGTTTTTGTTTCCCCCTAGGGGAGGTGCCAGGTGAGGGACTGCTGGGGAGGGTAAGGAACAACTAATGTCCTTCATGGATTGAATCTGCTGGGTTAGAAAGAAAGAAAAAAAAGAGATAGGGACAATGGATATTTACTAATATTAGAAATGCCTGCCATTCATTTTCATTCAATAAAAAATAACCAAAAACAAAAAGCAGGAAGCAGGGAAATCTCTTTCTCAGGTAGTTCCCTACTAAATGCTTACATCTGGATACATCTTATTTAAATTGTAAATGCTTCAGAGGGTCCCACTCAATGACTCAATCCTGGGACACTTCGGTACTGAAACCTCTCTAGTACCAGGCTGTTCTTCTTTAGCCTTGCAAGGGATGGGGTCTTTGCATCACCTAACGCTATTTTTGATTGTTGCTGTGAGTCATATGTTGTATTCTTAATTCCTTTTTTTTTTTTTGCTTTGCAATATGTCAAAGGGAAATTACAGCAAGATTCTCTTTAATGATTAAATAATAAGGTGTTGACTACTTGTCACTACACTAGCTAATTGGGATGTTCATTCTAGAGCCTTTGTTGCTTAGTGTCCTTTGAATTAAAAGTTACTTGTATGCCAGGTATGTTTTTATTGTTACTTTTGGTTGACTTTTGGCTATATGTGCAAATTTCAGAGTAGGGATGTAAATTCTTAATAGGGGCACTTAAAACATTTTTTTTAAGAATCGGAAAAAAGTACAGGGTCTATGCAGATAGCTGAGATCAATTAATGTACATTGTTAAATGTCGCCAGGATGAAATGCTAAAACTACAAATGTTCTTTTCATAGTCCCCCTTTCTCATTGTACCTCCTTTTACCTTCTCTCCTTTTTTCCCTCATCCTGTCTCCTTCTCTCTCAGTGGAAGTCCCCAGTGCAAGTTTCATGGTTAATGGAAGCAATGATACTAATGCTACTTTGCACAAAGTAAAGCCCCATAACAGTAACTATTGTTCAGTGATTTAACTAGCTCTGTGGCAATAGGTCACTCAAGTAGCAATTCTTCTCTCGCCAGAATGACTCCATTGCTCACCATTCAGGAGTACATGGAGTGGGCCTGCGTAGTGTAACTGTTAGTCCTAACTTGGAGAATTGTATTAGAAAATATGGAGAACGTTAAATAGTAAAGAAGAAGAGGAGGAGGAAGAAAAAAAAAGGATTAAAATGTGGTTCCTAGTTTCAAAAAAGCAACTGATATATCATCCTATCATTGCCCAACTTAAACAAATTTTTGAATCATTATGTTTTCAGAAACTCGTGTGTTTAAGTTTTAAAATGTTTGTCCTACTTTGAAAGATTTAGAACACAGCTGTTGCTGGGTGATGGAAGGAAAATTATACCCTAATGCTCCGTATTCTTAAAACCCAAGCGCTATTTGCAGTTCCACAGTAGAAACATGTTTATTAGGGCCAAGCAGAGAGGTTAAAGTATTAGCGCAGTGCTGTGATAGTTAGCTTACCTTCTTGGTAGGCCAGAGTGGAGAAACTGTGAAGAATAGATGGCAAATAATATTCAGACACTTGTCATACATGAAAATATTGTCACCATGAATTCAAATGAAGTAGTTTCATATTGGTAATGTGATGTTTTCCATAGCAACAACAGTTTTTCTTATGAAATGTAAATATGTCAAACAAATGTGAAATTCTAGTTATTTATGTATTTATTTATTTTCTTGTGCTGATGATCCAACCCAGGGGCTTGTGTGTGGAAGGCAAGATGCCTAGCACTAAGCCATGTCTTCAGCCCTAAAACTTTTAATAAGTGATCGTATAATCACCAAATAGAACCCAAGTTTATGTAGAAACATTTAAAGAGAAGTTGGTATATAGTCATAATCCTATAGGGCTTACCAGGAAAATGATCAAAAAATGAACATGAAATAAAGCTTCCTGTAAGGACCATAATTCAACATTATTTGACTCCACTGTCAGAAAAATAGTTGAATGATAGTAAACTGATACGGTTCTCAGTCATTTTTGTTGCACAGTCTTAAATATTCACAACTGTAGCATTTTACATGGCCTTTTTTTTGATTATGATATCTGTCATATTTGTATCAAAACGGCACTTGAATTTATGCTATAAATGAAACAAAAACTTATGCTTGTATCTCCTGAGTGCAA
Organism: Dolichotis patagonum; assembly: GCA_004027295.1. Classification (NCBI taxonomy): domain Eukaryota; kingdom Metazoa; phylum Chordata; class Mammalia; order Rodentia; family Caviidae; genus Dolichotis; species Dolichotis patagonum. Next base: position 5,706 of record PVJX010013417.1, on the reverse strand, counting down.
ATTAATGTTTTGAAAATTAAGTCAAAATGATGGGAAAGTGCTCTTTTTCAAATAAAAAAATAAAAATAGAATGCATGTGATACAGCTTATGTGACAGTTTAGAAGTTTTCAAAATCCCAAGTGAAAAAACACTGCTATAAATCATATGGGGCTTGCTGTTCTTACTGAGCAGGAAACATAAAGATGTAATACCTGTTTTAAAAGTTAGGGTCTTAAGGATGCTGCTCATGGTAAAACACTTGCCTAGCATATGTGAGACCCTGGTTGGAATCCTAGTACCACAAAAATAAATGAAATACAATGCATAGTATACAAGTAGTTTCCAAACCTTACTTCTAAGAATGATTCCAGAACTCAACTTTTGGGATGTAGTAAAAATTTGTATGCTGTACTATCTTTAGTATTTGTGAATGAAATATATATATATATATATATATATATATATATATATCAATTTGGGAAAATTCTAGCAGATTAGTATGTGCCTCTAGTATAAAAGATAAAAGAACGTATCTATTGTATCATTGATTTAAAATGCCATGATTTCTGAATTACAGAGTTTAGGAAAGATTTTGGAGGCTTGGCCTCTCCTGGAAATACACCTATATTGTATAATTGCTGGATTCCCCACATTTACAGATTTTTCATTTTAATAAATAGTATAAAGGATATCAATATGAAATAAGTGAGATATATTCATTTAAATATGTTACTAGAATCCAATTTTAATCAATTTAATGCATTCAAGTGCGCAGAATTAAAGCAGCTGGCAACACTTCACCAGACTTTTTCCAAACACTCTTTCGCCAAGTTGGGTTTCTTAATCTAGAAAACATGTTCTTGTCAAAGGGAATTCAAGAGTGAAAATCTTTTGAAATTGTTCTATATCTTGACTTCCTTGTTCAGAATTCCTAAAATTGACTAAAACATGCCATAAAGAATTTATTCTGTGAAGACAAACATACGTGTACACACACACAAACACACACACACGGAAATATACACTTGTTGTTTATTGATGCCATAAGTAGATATAGTCAAATATAAGTTATAGTCAGAAGTATGTCACTAATGTCAAAAATACATTTCAACCATTAATTCTTCCTTTGACTTTAATAATTTCATTTACGATTAATAGTTTACATTCATGAGGTCAAAACCCCTGATTGTGCAATGTAATAGTTCTTTAAAAAATTTAAATGAAATCATATTCTTGTAAGGAAAGGAAATGCTATTACAATGAATAAATTTGCTAAGTAAAACTTTTAAATGACCACAACATTTTTATTAGGTTAATAAATTTAAGCAACATTTTATAGTCATGCTATTTTTTTGTTTTGACATGATACAAAATCTTAAATTTTATAATGAATTTAAACAAGTGATTCTCATTTGAATGATAATAAATACAGTATATATTTTCAGTGCCATTAGAATTACCCTAATATCAATATATAACAATATTAAGACATCAATACTTGACAACATAGACTAACTTAAAATTAATTGTTGCTGCCCAAGAATTCCCATTTGTATACATTTTTGTTATACTTTGCAACATAGTGACATGTTTATTATTTGTCATGTGTAAATATCTGGGCTGTTAATTATTACCTGGAGAGGCAGATCTATGGTTCTTTCTTTTCTTGATCATATTTTTTCTTTTTAAAAATTCTTTACTGTTGTGTAAACCTCTGCCTGAGATTTGAACTTAAGCTAGTTTACTAAGTCTCACTTCTCTATTAGAGTATCTTGTGGCTTGTTACCCATAGGGGTTTATTTTCCTGAGATGTTACTTTAGAACAAGTGGATGAAGACCAAAGTCGTCAAATATTCCCAACCTGTTCTTTACAAGGAGGTGAAAAATTGAAAGCTGTTATTCTTCTTTGCCCTCCCTATGGCTGTGAACGGGATATACATATCAGCCCCTTGGTGTTTCCTCTTAAGGCCTGTTTGTTTTCAGTGACTGCATTCTTAACTGATAGTTTGTATTTGGTCCCAGTTCTCCATGATTTGCATTTTATTCTGAATTTGCATTCACATTATGCCCCATAGAAAGTAAAATATGTTTCTGACCAGTGTGAAACTCTGAAAATGAAGTTTATAATGAAATTGACAAAACCATCAAAAGAGAGCGTTTTGGTGTAAACCCAGAATTTTTTAATGTGTTCTCAACTTGTAAAAGACTTATTTCCCTTCTTTTACAAATAGTAGAAATGTAAGATTTCTTTGAAAATAAAACTCCTCTTAATGTCCCCAACAACTATTTGAATGTGTCCTCTAACAGTAACTTAATTTGATAGAGGGCTATAATTAACTGTGACCTACAGTGTTTGATGTTATTCAGAGATCATCCCTTAGTGATTTGAAAACTTAATTTCAAACTAAATAGTGTACAATATGTGAGATTCTAAGGCATGCTTGCACTATTTACATAAAATGAAATGTTTGTCTTCAGGGCTTCAAAAGGCAGATACCTCTGGAGATGGGCTGATCATTTTTACAGTCTAATGTCTTAGCAGACTAATTAGAGAAGGTGAGCTCTTTTGGATTTTTTTTAGTACATAGACTTCCTTTCTATTTACTGCCAAGTTAAAATTATGCTTTCTTGAAGAAAAAACACCATGTATTTCATTGGACAGAAATATATGCATGACATTTTAAATCTAGTTACTTCGTTAGTCGTAAAACCAGCAATATAGAGAGAAAATTAGAAATAGCAAATAGGTAAGATGCTATTCGCTCTGATGCTTTCATCAGAACAAAAAGTTAATCAGTAGACTGAAACTGGGCATTTTGACTCTAGTTGGAACATTCACCTGATAGCACCAGATCTGGAGTAGTCCTAAGTCCTCACGGAAGAATATTTTAGCATAAAAATTTTTACGATACTAGCTATTAAACATTATGTTTATTTGAAATTGTTCTTTCATAAGAGACTGAACCTCACAAGTAGTCACCCTGCCCTATACTCTTGAAGAGTCCAGATAAGTATATTATTTATTTATGTTCTATTGCATACATTATTTGTGGGAATTATGCTGCAACCTCTACCGAGCATATGGAATTTTTCTGCACAAGATAGGGGTGGCATCCTTGCGTGGCACAGTGCTAAGTAGCTAAGTAAGGGTTACCCTCAGTGTACAGGTAACTGTTGTCTCTTGTACAGCCATTACACATTTATACTGTTCAGGTGCAAAAGCACATTGTCCATTTCATTTCAATGTCATTGCTTTCTTCTGATAGGTTCTAGCTAAGAGAATCAGTAATTTTACATTTTGAGTTGACCTTAATGATCAATTAATATGTCTGAGAGAAAGGAAAATATTGAGTAGCGGGATCATTTAACTCTTTCCATTGCATCAATACTTTTTTTCTGTCATTATGCTAAAATCCTCTGAGACATATTATTCATTAAATTTTTAGCAGCACTTGTATATATGATGGCTTGACCTGTCTTTGTACCATGTTTTGGAGATTGACAGCTGTAAATAAACAATAACAAAATGATCAAGAAAACTATTAAACTCATTATATCCTGTGCTTCCTTGTACGGACTAATAGAGGTATATAGACTGTTCATGCTCTGTGTACATCAACTGTATTTCTGGTGTTCAATTTTTTATTCTCATAATCATAGTCAGTAATGATCTCCATTTAAGTCAGTATAAACATTTTTTATTGGGGAATTTGGAATTTGTAGCAACTCAGTTTTATTTTCCAAATTATCCTGCCATTTCAATTAGGTGTATTGTTCTTTACTTCACTGTTGCAACATTCTAAAGGTTTGCTTTCCACCCTTATAGTGAGTTGTTGGAGTGTTTAATATTTATTGAGGGTATGCAAAGAGCATACCAGCAGAAAAAGAGTAGAATAAAACATTGATGAATGAACTGTGAGGCTTTTCTTCACTTGCAGTAAACTTCTAGTACTTTGAACAATCTGTAACTGTTAAAACAATATAAATAACCTTCAGAATAATACCCTTAGTTTATGGTTGCAGAATAGCATTCTGATTAACTTGAATTCCCTAAAAAGTGAGCAGTGTAACTCAGCTTTATACTTCTGAAATTCACTGTTGTTTTGGTCAGTCTTGCAGTTAAGTGCCTTGGAATATAGAGAACTTGTCCATTCTACAAACCAGAAACTGAAATTAACTTTCAGGAGGCTTTGCAGAAGGCACTTCCAATGATTTTAACCAAGATAAGTAATAAAAGAAGAAGAAAATCTTCTCACCAGCTCCAGACTTAACAGAATTTAAACGTTCAGAAATTTTTGAGAAACGACACACACAAAAAAGTGATTGAAAATATAAAAAAGAAATGCTTCTAAAATTAGAAAGCACTCTATTGCTAATAATCATTGGAAATCAATGGTAAATGTAAATTTCCATGATTCATGTATCCAAAATGAAATACCATAAGGTAATTCTGTAAAACAAGACTCTACCTAGTCAGAAATTTTTCCTTTCTCACATCAAACTTGTGGATTTTCAGATTTGAGAATTTAGAAGTAGCATACTTCAGAAACACTTGGGCAAAAATAAGTGTGCTGATTGTAATTTTTAGTTATACAATTTTCAGGCACACAGGGTCCGAGGAAGTACAATCTAGAGTCAGAACACTGATGTTTGAATTTAGGATTCACTGTGAGAGGGTTAGTCACTTCACCTTGATGCGCCTGTCTTATGGTTGGTAAAATAGGGACAGTGCTAGGTGCGATGGGACCTATCGTCCAGGTCTTGAGAAGCTGACACAGGAAGCTTGCCATGTATTAGAGGTCAACTTGGACTGCACAGCAAGTTTAAACTACACAGTGAAACCCTGTCTCAAAAAATGAGGGGAGGAATAGTAGTAGTATGCCTTTCATTGAGTTAGTGTAAGAACGAAATAAGGATGCATGAGAAGCATTTAGACAGTAACCCAAGCCCCAGTGAACACTACATTACATAACACTACATTAAATAACATTTTATCTTCTCACCTATACTCTGCCTCTCCTTCCACAATATGAATTGGATTTTGGAAGGAAGAACTGAATACTGGTTGATGGAGGGGTTCTGCAGAACATCTTACAACTATAGAGTCTCAAGTAAATATCACCATAAACCTTATTATGAGGGGTCACTCACTTTTCTGAATTTTTCATATTATAAAGGAAACTGGAGCCTTAGATGCTTTTGTGACATAATATACTGAGCACTGCAGGTTCGCTGTGAAGGTGGAATTCAAATGAGTGTTATTGGCAGACTTTGTGCTAAGTATCTCCCCCACCCCATTTCTGAGTGGCTAGTTGCTTACTGAATCTTGTTATCTACTTGTGCTGCGCGTTTCTTATGCATTATTAAGTACGTTTTTTGCTAGATTGCCTGCCTAGAAAGTTTGTGGTTTTAAGTTGTTTTCTATGACATTTCTGGGTTTACCTAAATTTGTTTACTGAACAAGTACTGATACTAAGTTACAAGTATAAAATAAAACATTGAGAAGCAAACAGTCTTATGAAGAGGATTTTTAAAACACTAGGGACACTGGCATGTAACTTACTAATTTTTTCCTGATAAATACGAATGATAGAAAGCAACATAAAATTCAGTAGGAAGCAGCCAGCATATAAAGAGTATAGTTTGTTATTTAGTTACAATGTTTGAAAATAAATCGTGCCAGTTGGATTAGGTTTTGTTTATTTCAGTCAAGCATTTAGCTGTCA